>JASXTE010000015.1:23500000-23527500 GCA_030280995.1 Hemileia vastatrix
CAAAAAAAAAAACAAAAAACAAAAAATAAAAAACAAAAATAAAATAAAATGAAATGAAATAAAAATAAAAACAAAAACAAACTTTATATAAAAACAAAAAAAAATTAAAATTAAAATTAATATAAAAATCAATAATAATAAAAAGTAAAAAATTAATAAAATAATTAAAAGTTAAAAGAACTTTCAAAAAACTCAATTCAATTACTCATCTCTCACAGCTCTTTCAAAGACTCACACAGTTATTAATAATCATGGAGAGACAACCTGCTGAAATATTTTACTAGAAGTGAGGAGCAGGGGGACAACTTTTTACTTTACTTTATTTTGTTTTCTTTTTTTTTTATTTTATTTTTCTTTTAGGAAGAAAATTTATGATATCAGATGTACAAAAAGGCATTTACTACATATTCTCAAGAAAAAAAAATTTTGAAGCTAAAAAAATTTCTTTTTGAATTTTTTTTTCGCAGGTTATTATTGTTTTATTGTAATCACAACCTATTATATCAATTAATAACACACCTTGAATTGGAGTACAAATTTGAAAATTTTTTCTGATTGATATTGAGTGAATAGCTTTCAAAAAAATACTTCCTACAAACTCATGTCAGGCTACCGTGCAGCAGCTGAAACAAAGTATCCCACAAATTTATGCATATTTTTGTTTTCACCTCTTCTTCATCTTTGTTTTGGACAACCATCATCTTGCTTATATTTCCAATATTTGTCTCTGTTTCACTCTTTTTCTCCTTTGCTTGCACTTGGTAAGGTACGTTTTCCATTTCTTGAAGTATCTATTGAATGAGAGACTGATCTTGATGAGGTTTCTCTTCCACTACTTTGGCCTGGTTTTTAGAAATGACAAATGGCCTCTTCTTCCTTGATGGAAGAAAAATTTTAAACTAAGCACAATATAAAAGCCTACTTTAGACCCGTGAAATCTTCATTAATCACTTTGAAAACCTGTAGCACTTATTTCATTGAAAACATACCGTTGAAAGAGATTTCTTCCGCCCAATGCACCAAAACTATCTCCATGAAGAATCCATCCTCCTCGTATAAGTAGCGAATATTTTTTCAAGTGGCCACCATGGCTTCATGTCACTGGCTGGGTGAGATTGTAAGAAATTAGAAAAATAAATAAAATAATGGGTATAATTTTCTTTGAGAGAGAAAGAATGACGAGCATTTTTCATTACCTCACCTTAAGATATTGAAGAGAGCATCTGTTTTCTTAAAATGCTGGTAAGGATTCAAGATGATTTATATTTTGAACTTGGCACCATTAAAAAGATGAGAGAATGAGCGGATTGAATTCCTTGGTGATGAAAGAAAAAGTTCACATGCATATGCAAAACGCAGCCAACTTTTTTTCCTCATCTGACAGTCAAGCAACACCAAAAATTGTCTTCTTTTGGTCTCAAGAAAGACTTTCGACACTGGATTAAAAATGCGCGTGGATTATCTGAAATCTGCTGGTGCGGGATCTCGTGAGGCTCGGATTGCTGTACACTCTCATATTCGTGGTTTGGGTCTTGATGAAGATGGTATTGCGAGAGAAGATTCGACTGGCTTCATTGGCCAACGTTCAGCACGTGAGGTATGCTATAATTTACTTTTTTTTCGGTTTATCACAGATCATGGTATATTTTAAATATTTTTGGTTTATCTTTTATATACTCATCTATCTCTCCGCATTTTTTAGGCGTGTGGTCTTGTACTAGATCTCATTCGCACCAAGCGTTTCTCGGGACGCGCACTACTACTTGCTGGTGGCCCTGGGACCGGAAAGACTGCATTAGCTTTAGCTATTGCTCAAGAGCTAGGTCCAAAAGTACCTTTCTGCCCCATGATTGGGAGTGAGGTATACAGTAATGAAGTGAAAAAAACTGAAGTTTTAATGGAAAACTTTCGACGCGCTATAGGTAGGTTACCAAGTGTCATTCACCTTATTTTCATTATTCTTCTTCTTCTTAAGTTGACGAAACCCCTACACCTCGCAATTTCATTTTGATTAGGATTACGCGTGAAAGAAACTAAGGAGGTTTATGAGGGAGAGGTTACTGAACTTACGCCTGCTGAAACCGAGAACCCATTATCTGGATATGGGAAAACTATATCTCATGTGATTGTGGCTTTGAAAACAGTTAAAGGATCAAAGCAACTCAGATTAGATCCTAGTATATTTGAAAGCATGCAAAAGGAAAAAGTCAGTGTGGGAGACGTTATCTATATTGAAGCGAACACAGGAGCTGTTAAGGTGTGTGCTCCAAATCCTACCATTTTTCTTTACTTCATTATTTCTCTCATTTTTATTTTGTAATTTTAAAGCTTATATTTGTAATTTTAAAGCTTATATATGTATTTTATTTTTGCTTTCATCATCAAAATTTTTCCTCAAAAAAAGCGAGTGGGCAGGTCTGATGCCTACGCCACAGAATTTGATTTGGAGGCTGAGGAGTACGTCCCTTTACCAAAAGGAGATGTTCACAAAAAGAAGGAAATCATACAAGATGTCACGTTGCATGACTTAGATATGGCCAACGCAAAGCCTCAGGGAGGTCAAGACATAATGAGTGTGATGGGCCAACTAGTTAAAGGAAGACGAACAGAAGTAACTGACAAGCTGCGGGGTGAAATAAACAAAGTGGTTAACCGTTATATTGAACAGGGTGTGGCAGAACTTGTACCAGGGGTCTTATTTATTGATGAAGTAAGATCATATTGATTGTTTTCATCCTCAATCTATTTGCTTATAATATTTGATTTCTATAGGTTCACATGCTTGACATAGAATCATTCACGTATCTCAACCGAGCTTTGGAGTCCACTATTTCTCCGCATGTCATTTTGGCTTCCAATCGAGGACTCTGTACTATTCGGGGTACTGATACTGACTTGAGTGGCTCTGAAGGCATTGTAGCTCCTCATGGTATCCCAATCGATCTATTGGACCGGTGTATGATTGTTCGAACGGTGATGTATAACCGTGAAGAGATCAAGTCGGTCCTTCAACTGAGGGCAAAGGTCGAAGGAATAGTTGTTGAAGAAGAAGCATTAGAAAAATTAGCGGATCAGGGTATGAAAACGTCACTCAGGTATGCATTCTATTGGTTTTTATAATTCTCTGATAGAATTGGGAAGAGGTTTGAATGTTAATTGTGATTTTCTCTCAATCATTTGTCTTTCAAAAAAAAAAATGAAAATGTGGATAATTGGACGAATAGATACGCACTGCAGTTGTTAGCGCCAGCGGCAATTCTTTGCAAGGTTGCGGAACAAACCAGCATTGGTTTGAAACATATCGATGAAACTGATGAATTATTTCTTGATGCTAGATCATCTGGTAAGCTTTCAGTTACGCCTTGAGATTGAAATGCCAACAATGATGATGATCTCATGTGATGATATTTTTCCTTTGCTTTGCTCTTCATTATAATTTGATTTCTGTGCGCAACCCGGCACCTGAAAATGTTTTGGCTGGACTAATTCGTATATACCACAGCTCGATTGTTATCTCAGACGGACAATCAATATATGAGATAAAATCAGCTGTATCTTTTAAATGTGTTTATATAGATGTTAATTATTGGAGAACGGTATTTTTAGATGCTCTTTCCCACTTTATTTTTTTCTTGCTTGAAAAGTATTTAACTTAATTATTGTTTGACAAAATAATAGTTTGTAGCCTTTTTGCAACTGGTTTCCCGAGGCCTTCATATAAGGCAATTAGGGCCAGAGATAATGTCAAAGAGGCTTTGTTTCTTCAAATGGGTTATTTGCATTCAGTGGCGAATTTCGCTACAAGCTGATATTCTAATAAAAGGAGCGCCTAACACAGGGGGAAAAAAATGGCAACCAGACGTCGGGTTCAGTTCACATACTGAATTGATTCAATTCAGTACGTGAACTGAACCGGACGTCTGCTCGCCACTTTTTTCGCCCTGTGTAAATTTAAAACTGCAGGCAAAACTGTGTCACGTTTACGTTTCGGGTGCCAATGTCCCGCACGCAAAACGAGACATGATATCTCATAATTAAACGGGACATCTGATCTCGCACACTTCACGGACAAGCCATGCTTCATGTCACGCATGTTGCTTGTAGGGGACGTAATTGAGTCGCGCGGTGTGTGCGTGATGTACGTACTGCGAGACAGTTGCGTGATTTCATGTCACGTAACTTATACGTGACATAGGCTCCCGCAACTGTGTCATGTTTTATTGTGGGACATTGCCACCTGAAATGCAAACATGACAGAATTTTTTGCCCCCAGAAAGGTCTTGATACTAGAAGTGTTACATACTAGTTGTTTGAACTAGTTAAATTTAATTCAGACTTGAAAGTATTTATGTGATAGGTTGGGAAGTAAAGAAAGACCTTCAGATATAACATTCTTAAATAATTTGTTTAAAATCTTCATCCAAATTTGCATTAAGACAATATAGGATAATTAAGAATAAGAAGATAACAACTATATATATATATATATATATATATATATATATATATATAATTATTGGTTTGGATTTTATAATTAAGATGGTATTTTGAAATGAAATGATAATATACTGATTTTTACTTGCTTTCCATTTTTTTATTTACTTCATTTTCATTAAAATGATTTGACTTATTTTAAGTTTTTTTTCATTCTTGGTAAGTAAATACTTGTATCTACATACATACATACATACATATATTTCATATTTCAATCATTTGTGAAAAACGAAGGAATATAAACATTGTCATGAAGAGAAAAAAAAAAGTAATCTTTATAAATCATATATATATATATTAGGGGGTATCAATGTTCAGGGATACGCAATTAGGGATCAGGAATTTTTTTTTTTGCTGGGATCAGACATTAATTGCAGATAATTCTTATCCACTAGCCCCAGGGCTAGTGGATAAGGATTGCACAATAATGCATTATCCCACCTCTTATACCCCAATTTCTGTTCCTAATTCCTAATCCCAAACTTATCACATCCATGATTAATTTGTAAGCAAGTCACATGACATAAAACTGCAGATGCCATCCTTATGTGTCTCTTCACTCTATGCTACTTGAATTTGGTGGCAAACACTTAACATTATTTCTCATCCTTATGTGTCTCTTCACTCTATGCTACTTAATTTTGGTGGGAAACACATAACATTTTTTTTATTTACACACCACACCTGCTCATTTGGTGGTGAATTCCCACTTTCCACTCATTACCTAAACCTTCTACTGACAATAATGAAGCACCTCTCTACTAGGAAGCAACTTCACACAGCTATGAATGCTATCACTTTAGTTTTAGCTGCTGACTCTGATTCTGACTCTGGTTTGGAAGACACTTTAGCTTATATGTCTTATCTTTCCAAAAAGCATTACATCATCCCAAGGGGGCCAAATTTTTATTATGATCCCAGATATGATCTCTGCTCCATTCTCAACATTCCTCAACTAAACTTCACTCAACTATTTCAAACTTCTCCTGATTCTTTTTTCAAACTTTCTCAACTCATCTCCAATCATCCTATCTTCCATAATAATTCCCATAACAAACAGTGTGATCCTGCCTTTCAATTTGCTGTCACACTATGTCACTTTGGCTCAAATGAAAATGGTGCTGCTTTAAGACATTTAGATAATCTCTTTACCATGGGATATGGTACCTTCATATTATACATCAAGCGCTGCATGATTGCTATCCTTTCTCTCAAGTCTCAAACACTTTCTTGGCCAACTCCACAACAGCAACTTGAATCCTCTCAAGTAATGCAATCCAAAGGTTTCTCTGGATATGTAGGTTTTAATGATGGTACAACTATACCTTTGAGTCAAAAGCCTGCTCATGATGGAAACCATTATTTTGATTGCAAAAAAAGGTTTCTTCAAAATGTTCTCCAATTTCACATCTTTCATAAACTAACTTTTTATCTTCTTTGTAGATACTCTATTGCTGTTCAACTTGTCTGTGATGTCAACAAAAAGTTTATTGCTTTTCATAGTGGCTGCCCCAGCTCATGTCATAACTCTTCCATCTTCCAAAGAATGAGGATTTCTCAAAGTCCTGACTCATACTTTGACAAATCTCAGTACCTCCTTGCAGACTCAGCATATGCAAGTGGAAAGTACATTATACCTGCTTTTTGTGGTGCAACCTTAGAAAATGACCCCAAAACCATCTTTAATTATCACCTTGCCCAATCAAGAGTATGGATTGAACATGCTATTGGGAATTTAAAGGGAAGATTTTCTAGTCTCAGTGAACTCAGAATCCAATTTCAAAAAAAATGGAAATCAAAACTTCAAATAAATGGATAATGACTTGCGTTATACTCCACAATATCCTAGTTGATTTAAAGGATGAGTGGAATAATCTTTATAAAGAAGAGGATCTTGTACTAGCATCAGCTCTCCTCTCCCTTGAATCACAAAACATTCATTCAACTGGCATATGCTCTGTCATTAAGCCAATCACCCTCCACCATTTTTACACTCAACCATTTTAATTTTCTTTTTCATACTTTCCAAATGTCCACTTTGTATACTTTATTCACTTGGCTTGGTATTTTTATTTGTTGCATATTCATTTTTTTTGAATTTACAGTGAATATCTTTTTTTTGGATGGCTCATTGGTTTTCTTTCACCAGCTCAACATGAAAAATCACACATTTTCTGAAATTGCATATTTTTTCAGTGTTTCTTTTTTTCATTCTTCACTCATATTGTCAAGGGGTACTTTTGGTCTAGAAGCTTGGTTTGAGGTTTTCACGGGATATTTAAGGGTTTTAAAGGTCTCTCAACAAAAAGGTACATATTTCTAAAATCAATTTGATTTATTCACTCAAATATAAGAGGTAGATTTAAGATATCAATATAAATTATAGATTAGAATTACATTGTTGTAAATACTAAGGTTATAAAATATAGAAATAATTGGAGTGTTGTAATTGTTATAAAAGTAAGTGATAAAAGAATGATTTGAAAAGCACAAAGTAAGAGGACTTTTATAGGCAAAACATGAGGGAATAAAATATACAGAATTTACACCATATATTGTAAGCATGTGAGAAAAAGAATGACTGAAAGGAGTACATATATGACACAAGAATTAAATAAACTGGTACGTCAGCAAGGACATCAAATTTATTAGCAATAAAGTTTGAGTTCCTTGGACTGTCACAATTAATTACACAATAATTAATTAATTATATTACTTTCACGGGATTCCAGATCTCTCACTGAGGTAATATAATTGTTTTAAAGTTTTTTTATTATAATTTTATTATTAAATTCTATTCTGTCAGTATGGTCTAGTATATAAGTATGATATAATAGTGTTTATTCATGGTCCTACTACTTATTAATAAATGATTTAGTGATTAAACCTCAGGGGAAGACTAATAAAATAGTTATACTCAAATAAAACTCACAATACTTGGATTTAAATGTGTGCTAGTGGTGGAAAATAGATGAATAAAATATAGTTATAGCTTATATAAAGATAATATCAATTTATAATGGCTTTATAATATATTTCTAAATGTTAATAATTTTATAGTAGTGTTTGTTGGAGTTTTAGTAATTGAATGATGATAAATAACCATCAAAATCCCTCCTTACTTATACCCAAATCCACTGGAGTGCACAGACCTTCAATCCAGATGATGTCACTGCTATCCCCGGAAATTACAGAAATGTGAGGGCCCATCACCTCCCCATGGCGTCCACTTCAAGCAGGTTCAACACCCAGACCTCCAGTAAGGACCCTCAATCACTATTAATAATAACACAGATCCATACCATAAATAGAAAATCCAGATAAAAGCAGATACCATAAAGAAACAGGTAAAATAAACAATCAAAAAGAGATTTAATGAAACCAAAAGCATATAAAGGAAACAAATAAAATTTCCAAGCCCCCAATAACATCCCCAAGCATCCACATTAACCCAGAAATGTCCTTCCAACCCATAAATCTGTGAATAACCATCCAAGGAAGTAAATTAAGTTGTCCAAACTGGGTGTATGCGCCTGATATAGGTGTCTATGCTTCTGTAGGCGTTGTGAGTCCACTGATTTTGTCCATATGACCTAAAATAATCAGAAAAACAAAGGTTATATGCTATTAAGGAGCTAAAACCCACTTATATACCTAAATATACATAATATACTGCATATTTCACTGAATATGAGATTTATGTATACATATAAGCTTATGTATGCCAATAATTACTTCATATCACTTAAGATAAGTATATTATGACTCCATTAACACCTTAATAAGTATTATTAGGCCATGGATAAGCTATTTAAACTACTATAAGTTATATAATAGAATAATAATTATATATATATATAATAAAATAATATATATTATTATTTTATCCTTATTTTTAAGATATAAGCTTAATTTACTTAAGGTTATCTGATTTTAAGCATAAGAAATACTCAGTCCTAAGGATATTTAGGCTGACACTCCCTCACCCCAAAAAAAACAATAAAAAAAATGTTAAGACATTTTACTTACAACTAAGGAGTGAAATATAAAAAATAAAAAATAATTTTTATAATACATATACTGAATAAACAGTATTATTTAGATTTAAATTTTTTCAAGAGATTTTTAAGATCAGAGATTTCATTTTCTGGAATCCACTGGTCATATTCACTTGATTTATTTTTAAATCTTAATAGATACTCAACTCCCTTTTCTTTTGTAAGGTGTCTCTTTTTAAGTATCTTTTCAATTTCTGCCTTTTCAACTATTTCTTCAGGTTGATGTTTATGCCTTCCTGATCTTCTTTGAAATAGAGCAGTATCATTAGAATGGTATGGTTTTATAAGAGAAATATGAAATAATGGATGTTTTCTATCATATGGTGCATATAGAATAACCTCAACAGCATTATTACCAACCATCTTTTTAACTACAAATGGTCCAATGAATGGATCCTTCAATTTAACATTACCATTTAAATTGAAATGTAGTGTTTAAATAAGGACTTCATCACCCTCTTTGAACATTTGTTCTTTATGGGCTTTATCCCATCTTTTCTTTTCATACTCAAACACCTTATTTATACATTCTTGAGCATGTTTTCTGCATAATTCCTGCATCTGAAGAAAAGATTTTGTACCTGGATGGATATCCAATCTAGGTAGCTTATTAAGAGTTTTAGCAGGGTTATTAGGTACATAACCCAACCATAACTCAAATGGCTTCTTGCCAGTGACAGAATGTACTGTACTATTGTATGCAAATTCTAAATATGGGATAAGGGTTACCCAATCATGCGTGAATTTGTCATTGTCTTTAAAATTAAGACCAAAAGCACAGTATCTTCTTATCATATCTTCTAAAGTTTGTATCATTCTTTCTGCTAGCCCATCAGTTTGTGGATGGTGTGCTGTAGAAAGTTTTAATTGACACCCTGAAACATCCATAAGTGATGTCCAGAACTCAGAAGTAAATTTAGGATCTCTGTCAGAAACTATTGCTTTGGGGAAACCTGCTATATTTAACATTTGTGTCCACCATAAAAAAGCTAAGTCCTTTTCAGAAACCTCTTTATGGGTAGGAATAAATTTACACATCTTTGTAAATCTATCTACAATTACCCAGCATGAGTTATAACTCTTATGCCCTGCTATTGGCAAACCTGTTACAAAGTCCATGTTAATGATTTTCCATGGAGCTTTTGGTTGCTCAATTTGTTGTAATAAACCAGCACTTTTGCCTGTTAATCTTTTAGATTTTTGACAAGAATCACATGTTTCAACATATTTCTGAACATCCTCAGACATGTTAATCCACCAAGCTGTGCTTTTTACTCTGGTTAATGTTTTATGGTAGTCAAAATGACCTGCTAATATATCATCATGACATATACTCAACATTAACTCCTTCATTGAAGGGGGAATCACAATTACATTACTTAATTTTTTCCTGTAATATATAAAACCATCCTCAATGGAAAATTTTCCTTTTTCTAATGCCTCTTTATACTTATTTGGTAATGTTTTTATTAAAACATTCATTGAAGCATTAGATGGATCCTTTAATATTGTAGTTAATTTACTCAAGTCAGGATCTGAATTATAATTATCAAGAATTGATTGCATAAATTCATCCTCAAGATCTACAATATAAATGCCATAAATGTTAATAATCTCTGAATCAGGAACATAAGCAGGATTATCATCATTATTAGGCAGAGGTACTCTAGATAACAGATCTACATTAGAGTGCAAGTTTCCTGCTCTATGTGTAATAGTCATCCAGCCTCTGTATTCTTGTACAGCTAATTGCCATCTAAACATGTGTCTATTAGGAGTTTTCATGTTTAAGAGTGACTTAACTGCACTACAGTCAGTTATTAACTCAAATTTTTGGTCTTCAAGGTAATAATGTAGCTTCTCAAGAGCCCATACTACTGCCAAACATTCAAGTTGAGTAGCACCATATTTCAATTCACTACTTCTCAGAGTACGTGAAATGTAGCAGATTACTACTTCTGACATTTTTCCTTCAATAAGTTGTTTTTGATGCAAAGAAGCACCCAGTCCAATAAAACTTGCATCTGTATATAATACAAAAGGTAATTGGAAATCTGGTAATCCCAAGATAGGAGCTGTCATTAAACATTCCTTCAACTTATCAAAAGCTTGTTGTCTTTCATTATTCCAAATGAAAGCTTCTGATTTCTTTATCAGTGTGGTCAGTGGTGCAGCGATTGATTGGTAGTTTTTTATATATTGTCTATAATAACCACACATTCCAAGAAAAGATTGTACATCCTTTACATTTTGAGGAATGCCAATATTCTTTATTGCAGCCACTTTATTTTGGTCTACACATATTTGTAAGCCAGATACAATATGACCAAGCACTTTTAAAGATTCAAACCCAAATTTACATTTTTCCAATGCAAGGGTCATTTTTATTTCATCCATTTTTCGAAATACTTTCCTTAAATGGATTAAGTGTTCATCATAAGTTTTAGAGAACACTATGATGTCATCAATGTATACCATTAGCCATCCCTCAATCATTTCATTATGGAATGTTATATCCATTAACTTCTGAAATACTGATGGAGCATTTTTTGGTCCAAATGGCATTCTGACATACTTATAAATTCCCATGTGTGTTGTTATCAACAAAAAGTTCTGTGAATTCTTTTCAACAGGAATTTGATGGTACCCTTTATTTCCATCTAGGCAGCTTATATATTTAGCACCTTTAAGGGTAGCATTTATAGAGGCAATCCTTGGCAAGGGATAAATATCATCTACTGTAAATGTATTTAATGCTCTATAATCACCGCACAGTCTTGCTTTATCTTGTTCATAAGAAATTAGCACTGGTGATATTACACAATATTTTGGTGTAGTTTCAACCTTCTCAAAAATGTTCATATTCAATAACATCCTAATATTATCCTCTATGTCTTTCCTCTTCATTGGTGAAGCAGGGTATGGTTTCTTTTTAAGACTAGCAGGAATATTATCCATATCACAGGTTAAACTAATCTTCATTTCATGATCTTTTACAAGGCCAAGTTCATTTGTACCATGTGCAAAAGCCATTGGAAAAGCTTTAATTAATTACAAAATATTATTTTTATCAGCTTTACTTATCTGAGTGCCAAATGATGCTTTTGAAATTTCTGTTTCCAGAAGTTCCATCTCATTGGATTCTCTTCCTTTACACGGGGAATTTGTGACTGACTCAATGTGTAAGACTGTGTTAAAAGAATTTATTTTAAATTTCCTTTTACCATTCATGCCTATTGTAAAATTGTTATTAGAAGGGTCTAATTTCACACCAAATTTAGTCAGAATATCATTTCCAATGATAAAACAGTTACTACAGTTAGTATTATCCATTACTACAAAGTCACAAGTTACCCTTACATAACCATGTTGATGTTTAAAGAAAACAGAAGCTTTGTATTTACCAATGGGGTGTAGCACTGATCTAAAACCTCTCCAATTTTTACTTTGAAGTGGCTCAAGATTAGACTTATATTCACTATCAATTTTGTGTAATGTATTAGTGGAAACAACAGAACCAGCAGCTCTTGTGTCCAGTACTATATTAACATTTTCACCAGAAATGATAGCTGGAACCGTGATAGGTGTCATTCTAAAGTTATCAGCTTGTATATCCTTAATGATTTCAGGATCCTCAAAATTCATTAAAGATTCATTTGAGTCCATATTTAATATTGGATTTTCAAAGATGGACAAATCATCTTCCAACATACAGACATCATTTTCATCACTATATGAGATATTGCTGTCATAATCACTTGATGCTTTACTTTTTTCAGTTTCAGTTTCAGATTCACGTTGATTTTCAACAATATTTATGTTTTTCTCACATTTGTGACCTTTGACCCAAGGTTTGTTACACTTATAACAAGTATTTGTTTCATACTTTTTAGGTACTACAGGTGTAGTAGGTTTTTTCTGCTTCTCCTGAAGTGTTTTTGAATGCTGAGTTTTTACAGGTTCAACATTTTTTTTATAAGTGGAATACCTTGATTCATACTTATGGTTTAATAATATTTCATTTCAAATATTAATAAAGTCAGAATATTCAGTAACATTTAATGTTCTAGCTACAACAATGTCTCTGACAGATATAGGTAATTTATATATTATCTTATCTTTCCATAAGTTAAAATCCATATGAGGCTCAATGGCTTTTAATATTTTGTTTAAATTCATTAAAAATACCATAGGTTTGTCACCATTCAACGGATTATACCTAGTCTTCTCATAATGTCTCTTCTGAGTATGCCTGAATTTAGAACCTCCAAATTGTTTTTCAATAAGTTGTTTCCATTCAGCCCAAGAGTAATCTTTACCCTCACTCAAGACAGCTTCAAACCATAATAAAGCAACATCCTTAAATAAAGAAATTAATTTTGATGTTATTTCTTCATCTGGTAACTTATATGAGAATTTCAAGTTGTCAATTCTTTGAATAAAATGTTGCCAATCAGAGCTGGCTTCCCCATCATAAGTTGGGTACTGATCTATCTTAGGCCAGTTTTTCTGATTGGATTTTATCTCACTAATCTTAGGTAAATTCAACAACTCATTCACTTTTGATAAATGATCTTGTATTTCTTCCTGCACGAATTTGTGACTTACATTTTCAGATTTGACACTACCACCAGATGGTTTTAATTGTGGTGGTATAGGGAAGGAATGAGATTCACTTTTGCCAATGAAAGGATTATTATTATATTGATTATACTTATGATTATCCTGGTTCATTAGTAGATTGGCAGTTTCAATCTCAACTTTAGTTAATCTTTCTAGCAACTCAGAGACACTTTGATTTGTCTGGGCAAAAGATAACTTTGTTCTTGATTCAGTTTTTAATAAATGTGTTTCATATAATTTTTACTAACTCACAGAATTTGTTTGAAAGTTCATTATATTTATTACTCAATGAATCATATTTAAGAGTTAGAGACAAATGTTCTTTCTCTAATTCTGTGTTACGTGTTGCTAATTGAGAAATGTTTAATGTCAAGGATGAAATTGTATCACTAGTGAGCTTAAATTTCTGTTCCTCACAATCAGTCATTCTATTCCACAATGCTGAAACAATTCTATGGACAGTTGGATTATTGTTAAAATATTCCATGTCTTCCTTTTCAATTCTCTCACTCTCCTGTGAACTTCTCATCTCACTAGTAGGTGGTTGCAACTGAGGGTTAACTGTATTATCATTATAAATAGTACTGTTATTGTGGACAAAAGACAAGTCAGGTGTATCTACTCTAAAACCTAAATTTCTTAAATCCTCCTCTATTTTTTGCACAGATTTAACATCAATAGAATTACCTATATTGTAATTATCAGTATTATGTTCAATCTGAGAGAATAATCTACTTACCATGGGATGGTTGCCAGTCCTGATTTTTGGCGCTTTTTTCCTTTGTAAGGGTGAGCTAAGGAAGTCAGATGAGGTGGTGGATCCCTGTTGCAACTGTGGCTTGTCCACTGTTGATGAAACCAGTCCCATTTCCATTTGTCTACCAGGATTTTATCCTGGGAGTGAGTTGACCCGCCTTGGATAGGGGGTTGCTGATTTGACTGACTGGGCTGGCCTCCCTTTTACTCTGCCAATGCCTGATTCATCTGCTGAAACCCTACCTTGCAATTGTTTTGCAATTGCTCTACCTCTTTGAACATGAGTGATTTTGATTCCTCCAATTTCAGAACCTGTTTGGCCAGGTGGGACAGTTGATCCTGAAGAGGAGGAGACGTCTTTTTTATAGTTATCTTTTTTAAGAGGGCGTCGTTTTCCTCTATACTCATGCTTTCTGCCTGGGGGTATTGTTGACCCTCCATGGTGATGTCCTGGAAAGTTTTTGTTAGCTTTAGACCTGGTGTTATAAGCAGGTTTTTCACTTACACTGTCCTGGGGAGCATTCATATTGTTTAAAATGACAATATTTTATGTCTTCAAAAGGAAAAAACTCTATGGAATTAGTAGACAAAAGATATTAGCAATGATATTACTAATAAAAAAGCAATGGAGCTTACCCTGAATTTATATCTTTATTTATTTAAATAAATTTTAAGAAAAATTCGAAAAAATCTTTTAAAAATATAATAATAAGTTTAACTAGACCTTTATAAAGGTGAATAAGTAGCTTACCAAGCTTTAACCAAATACCAATTTAATTGGGTTTTATATTGGTGTCCAAATACCAAGTGAAATTGGGTTTATATTGGGTACAGTTACTACTGTAAATATCTAATTTTTATGATAAAAAATTAGTACAATTATTTTAAGGGATCTTTTCCGCAATCAATGAGTTATGATAACCCACTAATGTGTAGCAGACCCAAATATTTAGTTATTTTGAGCCGTACTAAAGTAAAAATCACGTCCCAAGGCTAATACTAAATAATAAGTAAAATATAAGGAAAGACCCCCAATCGTCAGTATATTCTAGTATATAAGTATGATATAATAGTGTTTATTTATGGTCCTACTACTTATTAATAAATGATTTAGTGATTAAACCTCAGGGGAAGACTAATAAAATAGTTATACTTAAATAAAACTCACAATACTTGGATTTAAATGCATGCTAGTGGTGGAAAATAGATGAATAAAATATAGTTATAGCTTATAAAAAGTTAATATCAATTTATAATGCCTTCATAATATATTTCTAAATGTTAATAATTGTATAGTAGTGTTTGTTGGAGTTGTAGTAATTGAATGATGATAAATAACCGTCAAAATCCCTCCTTACTTATACCCAAATCCACTGGAGTGCACAGACCTTCAATCCAGATGATGTCACTGCTATCCCCGGCAATTACAGCAATGTGAGGGCCCATCACCTCCCCATGGCGTCCACTTCAAGCAGTTTCAACACCCAGACCTACAGTAAGGACCCTCCATCACTATTAATAATAACACAGATCCATACCATAAATAGAAAATCCAGATAAAAGCGGATACCATAAAGAAACAGGTAAAATAAACAATCAAAAAGAGATTTAATGAAACCAAAAGCATATAAAGGAAAAAAATAAAATTTCCAAGCCCCCAATAACATCCCCAAGCATCCACATTAACACAGAAATGTCCTTCCAACCCATAAATCTGTGAATAACCATCCAAGGAAGTAAATTAAGTTGTCCAAACTGGGTGTATGCGCCTGATATAGGTGTCTATGCTTCTGTAGGCGTTATTAGTCCACTGATTTTGTCCATATGACCTAAAATAAGCAGAAAAACAAAGGTTATAGGCTATTAAGGGGCTAAAACCCACTTATATACCTAAATATACATAATATACTGCATATTTCACTGAATATGAGATTTATGTATACATATAAGCTTATGTATGCCAATAATTACTTCATATCACTTAAGATAAGTATATTATGACTCCATTAACACCTTAATAAGTATTATTAGGCCATGGATAAGCTATTTAAACTACTATAAGTTATATAATAGAATAATAATTATATATATATATAATAAAATAATATATATTATTATTTTATCCTTATTTTTAAGATATAAGCTTAATTTACTTAAGGTTATCTTATTTTAAGCATAAGAAATACTCAGTCCTAAGGATATTTAGGCTGACATATTCCCATTGACTTATACCATTGAGCATGGTGTTAGGGAGTAAAATTGTAAGGGACATTTTATTTACACTAATTAATTATACTACTTATTGTACTTAACTAGTTAATTGTAAGTACTACTTAAGTAGATAATTAATTATTAGTAAGAAGAAGGGGCGTGGCTTCAACTCAGTAAAATAATTAATTATTTTACCGGTTAAGTCTAGTAGCCTGGCTGACACTCCCTCACTCTAAAAAAAACAATAAAAAATATGCTATGATTTTTTCTTTTTATACTTTTTTAGTAGAGTAGGAAGATTAGATATCTCCTTCCCAGGTATCCAAGAATCATATTCAGATGATTTATTCTTGAATCTCAATAAGTATTCTGTACCTTTTTCAGCAGTGACTATTCTGTCATTTAGAATTTTTTCAATTTCTGCTGTTTCAGTGATTTCATCTGGGGTTTTCTTTGGTCTTCCCCTCCTTTTTGGAAATAAATCACTATTGGATGTGTAAGGTTTCAAAAGAGATATTGGAGAAACAGGATGTTTTCTGTCATATGGAGAATACAAAATACCCTCAACTGCATTATCTCCAATCATTCTTCTGACAACAAATGGACCAACAAATGGATCTTTCAATTTGTTATTACCTTGTAAGTTGAAGTGGACTGTAGAAATCAACACTTCATTGCCCTTTTTTAAAAGTGTATTCTTTATGGGATTTGTCCCATCTCTTCTTCTCATACTCAAATGATTTTCTAATACATTGTTGAGCATGATTTCTGAATAGTTGTTGCATTTGAAGAAAAGATTTTACACTAGGATGTATATCTAATTTAGGTATTTTGTTATTTAGAATTTGGGCAGGAGTATCTGGAACATATCCAAGCCAGAGCTCAAAAGGCTTTCTTTGAGTAACGGAATGAACAGTGCTATTATAAGCAAATTCTAACCCAGGAAGTAAGGTAACCCAATCATGAGTGAATATGTCATTATCTTTATACTCAAGGCCAAAGGCACAATACCTTCTAATCATGTCCTCTAAAGTCTGAATCATTCTTTCAGCTAAACCATCAGTCTGAGGATGGTGGGCAGTAGAAAGTTTCAGATCACAACCACAAACATCCATCAGAGACATCAAAAATTCAGAAGTAACTTTAGGGTCTCTGTCAGAGATTATGGCTTTATGAAAACCAGCAGTATTAAACATATGAGACCACCATAAAAAAGCTAATTCTTTAGTGGAAACATCCTTGTGAGTAGGGATAAATTTACACATTTTTGTGAATCTGTCCACAATAACCCAACAAGAGTTATAACTGTCTTTACCAGCAATAGGTAATTCTGTTACAAAATCCATGTTTATTATTTGCCATGGTGCATCAGGAGGTTCAATATGTTGCATTAATCCTGCTCTTTTACCTGTTAATCTTTTTGATTTTTGGCAAGAATTACAAGACTCAACATATAATTTTGTGTCTTCAGACATATTAACCCACCAAGCAGTGTTCTTAATTCTGATCATTGTTTTTTCCAGATCAAAATGTCCAGCTAATATGTCATCATGACAAATTTTCAAGATGACTTCTTTCATAGAAGGAGGAATAACAATGACATTACTCAACTTTCTTCTATAATATAGATATCCTTCATCAATTGAATATTTACCTTTTTCCAAAGTCTTTTGTTACTTTGGTGGAAGGGTTTTAATTAATGCTTGTATTGAAGCATTTTTTGGATCATTTAATATGGTGCATAACTTTTTCAAGTCAGTGTCCTTATCATATGAATCCAGAATAAGCTGTAATAGCTCTTCCTCCATATCAACCACATATATCCCATGTATATGAATAATTTCATCCTCAGGATCATAAGCAGGATTAGAGTCATTATTTGGTTAAGGTAACCTAGATAACATATCCACATTTGAGTGAACAATACCAGCCCTATGAATAATTGTCATTCTCCCTCTGTATTCTTGAACAGCCAACTGCCATCTGAACATATGTCTGTTTGGTTTTTCAAGTTTAAAAGGGATTTAACTGCACTGCAGTCAGTGACAAGTTCTAATTTCTGGTCATCTAGGTAATAATGAAGCTTTTCTAGAGCCCACACTACAGCTAAACACTCTAATTGAGTAGCACCATATTTCAATTCACTATTTCTCAAGGTTCTTGAAATATAACAAATTACTACTTCTGAAACTTTATCATTTATCACTTGTTTTTGATGGAGGGAAGCACCAAGACCAATGAAACTGGCATCAGTGTACAAAACAAATAGTTGATTAAAGTCAGGTAAAGCAAGAATAGGTGCTGACATCAAACAGTGTTTCATAGTGTCAAAGGCTCTTTGTCTTTCACTATTCCAGACAAAAGCAACATCATTTCTAGTTAATTGGGTAAGGGGTAAAGCTATGACTTGGTAATTTTTAATATACTGTCTATAGTATCCACACATTCCCAAAAAACTTTTGAGCTCTCTCACTGTAGTAGGAGCCTTCACCTGTTGTATGGCTGCCACTTTTTTCTGGTCAACACATATCTGTAAGCCTGAAACAACATGACCAAGAACTTTTAAAGAATGGAAACCAAATTTACATTTCTTCAAAGCAAGTGTCATATTTATTTCATCCATTTTCTGGAATACTTTACACAGGTGGTTAAGATGGTCCTCAAATGTTTTTGAGAATATAATGATATCATCAATATAAACCATCAGCCATCCTTCAATTATCTCTTGATGGAATGTGTTATCCATGACTTTTTGAAAAACTGAAGGGGCATTTTTAGGGCCAAATGGCATCCTAATATACTTATAAATACCCATATGAGTGGTAATCATCAGAAAGTTCTGAGAAGTTTTCTCAACAGGTACCTGGTGATATCCTTTGTTACCATCCAAACAGCTGATATATTTAGCACCCTGTAAAGTAGCATGTATAGAGCTAATTCTAGGTAAAGGGTAGATATCATCAACAGTATAAGTATTTAATGCTCTATAATCACCACATAACCTGGCTTTATCTTTCTCATAAGAAATTAGGACAGGTGAGATAACACAATATTTAGGTGTTTCAACTAACTTTTCAATAATATTCATTTTTAAAAGGGTAGAGATATTGTCTTCAATATCTTTTCTCTTTGTGGGAGAAGCAGGATAAGGCTTATTATTTAAACTAGGTGGTATATCAGTTAATGGGCAAGACAATGAAAGTTTCATTTCCTCTTAAACTAATCCCAGTTCATGTGATCCATGAGAAAGGCCATAGGAAAAAACTTTATCAAGTTAATGATGGAATCTTTATCCTCACCAGAAAGTTGTTCTCCAAAAGAGTCATTGTCAATTTCAGTCAAAAGGGCATGCATCTCTTTTGTAGATCTTCCTTTACATTGAACTACAGAATTACTGTGTGTTTAATTCTGGTTTCAATAATTTTTTAGGGGAGGAAATCTTAAATTTTCTCTTCCCATTCATCCCCATTGTGAAACATTGATTTGAGGGATCCAATTTTATGCCATACTTGGTTAAAATATCATTCCCTACAATAAACCAATTGATTAAGTTATCATTCTTCATGACAAAAAAATCACATATAGCTCTTACAAAACCATGGTTATATTTAAAAAACACTGTGGCTTTGTATTTACCAATGGGGGACAAAACAGAGCCATAACCTCTCCAATTTTCAGAAATGATAGGCATCAGTTTTGATTTATAATCTTGATCCACTGAAGCAAGTTCTCTTTCAGAAACTACACTTCCTCCAGCTCCAGAATCCAGAACAACTTCAATGCTGGTTCCATTAATCAAGACTGGTGCCTTTAGAGGGGCAATAACAATTGAGTTATCCTCAATGTTCTTTATGATCTCAGCATCTTCAACTGTAGATAAAGCATTATTATCAATATCAATAATTTTTAAATAATGAATATCCTCTTCCAGCATCAAGATTTCTTGTTGAGATTCATATGAAATATTACTGGCACAATCACTTGATGTATCATCCAGTGCCACTGTGTCATCAGCATGCTCCTCTGTTTGTTCTACAAGATTTATCTTCTTGTCACAAACATGGCCTTTCTGCCAAGGCTTGTTGCACTTGAAGCAAGTGTTTGTTGCATACTTTTTTGGTGCAACTGGGGCAGAAGGTTTACCAACCTTTTCCAGAGGTTTCTGTTGGTAAGTGGAGGGTTTCTCCAAAGGAGTCCTAGGAATGAATCTTCTGGAATCATACTTGTTGTTTAGAAGGATCTCATTGCAAGTATTATTGAAAGAAGAGGGTTCTCTGGAGAACTCAGTCCTAGCCACTATCAAGTCTCTCAGAGACATTGGTAATTTATAAAGGATCCTGTCCTTCCATAACTCAAACTACATATTTGGGTCCATTGCCCTTAAGATTTTTACAAGTTTCATTAAAAACTCAATAGGTTTATCAGTAGAAGAGCTATATCTAGTTTCCTCATACTGCCTTTGTTGAGCCATTGTGAACTTGGAGCCACCAAATTGTGCTTTAATTAATTTCTTCCAATCCTCCCATGAGTAGTCATTCCCATCCAGGAGAACAGATTCATACCACATCAGGGCAATATTAGTGAACAAAGAAATTAACTTTGACACAATTTCCTCATCTGGGAGTTTGTAAGAATTTTTTAAGTTATCAATTCTGCAAATAAATTTTTGCCAATCAGAGGAAGAATCACCATCAAATGTAGGATATTGGTCAAGTTTTGGCCAATTCTTTTGATTTGAAGGAGTCTCCTTAGTACTAGCTTGTTTCTGAGTAAGAAGCAGCTGTAATTTCTCTAATTTGGCTGTAATCTCATTGTTTAATCCTTCTGTTGAAGATCCTGGTGCATCATCAGTTTTTTGATGGAAACTCAGTGTTATCAACAGGTATTTGTGGAGCTGTTTTCAATTTAGATGAACTAGCCACAGGTAATATTTGAGCATCCTCCACTATATTTTTTCTACACAGAAATGTCAGAATATTTCTGGTCATTCAACAATGAGTTGAATTTTTCTTCAATGGTTGTTAGTCTTGTTTTCATTCTTGGAAGACTAGATAAACTCTCATTGATAGTTGCAAAAGATAACTGATTTTTATTTTGAAAAGATGAATAATGGTCATTCAATCTATTCAGATTCATCTTATCTATCTCCACCTCCTGGAAACAGGCAGATACAGTATCTTTTAGTTTAGACAAATCATTTTTTATATTTTGCCATAAAGCAACTTTCTTTTCATGGGTTGCTTTGTAATGAGACAATTCATCAGAGACTCTCTGTGATTCACTTCTTAATGCTTGATAACCCTGATCAGTTAACAAGCTATTATATCTCTGGGTCAATTGCATATTGTTCATTATATGATTTTGTTTGGCAATGATATCTCTCAAGTACTCATCATTTATCCTTGCTACATCTGGAGTGTCTCTCAATAAAGAAACTGAGTAACTTTCCAGACTCTCATAGAATTCAGGGTCAAGAGTTTCATCAATTACAGCCATATCAGGGTTAATCATTCAGGTAGCAATTAAAAGTAATGGATTAGATACATGAGCTATGTGTCTACTGCTCCCAGCCTCTACTGGTCTCAAGGTGTCTTCTTCACTCTCAGATTTACCTGAAAGAACAGAATCAGCTACAAGAAAAGGCACTTGAGAATCAATAGAGGGACGTACCAGGGTTTGCTGGGTATGACCATATTGGGCTTTCTTCTTCTTTTGCCTCCTTGATAGGGGTGAGGAGGTGTGGGGTTGACCTGGTTGGGCCTTGACGGACCTGCCTGAGGTAACTGATGCTGATTTTGAGACAGGTAGTCCCACTGAGTGTTTAACCAGTCCAACTGCTACTTGGACACTTCCACCTTTTCTTGTGACTGGGGAGCCAATTGTTGTTGATCCCTGGGAGGAAGATGTTTTTTCTTCTCTTGAAGAAAGGTATCTATCCTTCTCACCTTTTCTTCTAGAGCATCTACCCTTGCCTTTAGTCTCAAGTTTTCTGTCCTTAGCTCCTTTATGTGAGTTGACAGATTCTTTACCTGTTGAGGCAATGGCATCTTTTTTATCCTGAAGCCTTTTGGAAGCTCTTCTGGTGGGTTTATCCTAGGCTTCTGATCCTGAGTTGTGTCCACTAGGATTTCTACTTCTTCCATCTCTACATCCTGTTTGGGGCAAGGATTTATTAGTCTGAGAAATTCTTCTTGTTAAAGGAGAACTTACAGAAGTAGGCTCATCATAATCAATCAAGTCTAGTTCCTCTTCACGTGCAGCAGAACCACTTAGGTCAGTCATTTTAAGATTTTACTGAAATGAAGAAAAGAGACAATAAGATTAATTAGTCTTTATTTTTGATTTTTATTTAACAAAAATAAGATGAAAATAAAAAAAAATCTTTTTTAGGATAAAAATCAACTAAATAAAATTAATTTATTGATTCAAAAAATAATTTAAAACCAGGATTATAATATAATCAACTGTAGAAATAAATCAAAATTTTTATTAATAATTCTAATTAATTATTTTCAGGATTTAAATCAACTAATTTATTACCAGGACTTATTGTCAACTGAAGTAATTAAATATGAATCTTTATTAATTTAACAGAATTTTATTAAACTGATTACTTAACTACCAGGACTTAATGTCAACTGAAGTAATTAAATATGAATTTTTATTTTAAAATTTTATTAAGCTGATCACTTAACTACCAAGACTTAATGTCAACTGAAGTAATTAAATATGAGTTTTATTAAATAAAAAAATTTATTGAACTACCAGGACTCAAGGTCAAATGAAGTAATTAAATATGAATTATTTATTAATTAAAAAAAATATTATTGTCAGGACAATTTGTCAACTGGAACAATTTAAATTTAAATTAATCAGGACAAATGTCAACTGAAAAATTATAATAATTAATATTAAAATATAATTATTTATTACTTCTGGGACTAAGAACACTTATTGCTCTATTATGTTCAACCAGGAAAAATAAAAAAAATATAATAATAAAAATAAATTCCAAATTACCAGACACCTCCCCCTGTAAAATGAGCAAATTAATGCCACTTACAGAGTGCTGAGTAAAAGGAAATATGTATAAAATGAAGAGTGAAGAGTAACTGTCAGGCTAAGGTCAAGTACAAGGACGTGAACAAGCTTGAATAGTCAGTTGTCTAGAAGATTTTAATGGTCCTATATGAATACTGTAATCTAAATCCAATAAGTAGTAAATTATAATCAAAATTAAAGGTCTCAGTAATATAACTCTCACTATTTTTATATATGGCTTACAATCTTTGTAGTTGGTAGAAAAATAGATTTTATAATTCAGATACTATTCAAAAGCCTTATAAAAGTACTAATTGATATGTATTGTAATTTATTTGGTTATATTGGTAAATTGTAAATGATAAAGAATGCAGAAAACAGGACCAAAAACCCCCTCCTTTTATACACACTAAGTTTCCCAATAAACACCTTGATGTACCACCCAATACAATGTTAATGACGCCTTCCAACAAGTAATAGACCTTTCCATCAACGCCCCTAGTGACCAATAACATAATTAAATAAACAACAACCACTAAAATCCTATTAATAATAAGGGAGATCCATCAAAATTAAAGAAAAGACAAAAAGAGAGTATATGCGTGGAAAACAATATTATAACAAGGTTAAAGGAGACTTTTTAAGGTTAATTATAGCTTAATAATAAGGGGGATTTACAGTAGAAATGGAGGGGCTAATCCTGACATTATACTATGTGAAATTCCCATTCAAAAATAACCAAAATTGACTGAGAAACCACCCAAAAACTTAAAAAAGAGCGTGAGATGTGGGGTAACTACATGCAGTCCTTGGCAGGCGCTTGCATGGGTAAATCCTTGACTAAAATTAGGCCAATTTAAGCGTGGTGATGAAATAAAGTGCCAAGAGTGAGGTTATTAATGAAATTAGTGCATATAAACAAGGTCAATGCATTATTAATTAAGCTAGGACACTAAATAAGCGCCTGTCGCCTATTTTAGTGTGTTTCCCCACAGTGGGCATAGAATGTGGGGTAATTATAGTTTGAAAAAGCTAACTTTGCTAAAAATGAAGCTATTCACACGGGAAAAAAGCAGGCAGTATGTAGCCAGTACACAGAAGCCATTTCTGGCATAAAAAACACCAAATTTGAAAAGTGTTATTTTTATACATTTAAATAGCCAAATCAATAGTTCTAAATGAGCCCAATTGATCTGTCAAAGCGCAGTTTTGATATTCTCAATTTTATAGCGCATATAGTCAACTTTTAAGTGAAATAAAGCGCATTTCTTGTTTTTTGTGTAAAACAATGAATATAACAGCTTTAAGTGTACTTAAAAATTATGTAGCCTTATACTTAAGGTTCTTAAGATTACCCTAACATATTCCAACTTAATATTAAGTACATAAGACTTATAAAAGGTGGATATATGCGTGTATATAAGGTGTTATAATGGAATTTTATGTGTATTATCATAATTTTACTTATGTATATTGTTTGTGTACTCTCATTTATTGTTCCCATGTATAGTTCATGTGTTTAACATAACTTATAAGCACTTTTTACTCAGTCCTGGGGATATACAGGCTGACAGTAACCCACAAATAGTAATGTCAATAATTACCACGATATATACGACATTTAGTCAATATATGAACTTAATTTTTGGAGCGCGGTTTGATTCCCGTTTGCAGCAAAAAAAATTTTTCACGTGACATATGACGTTCGTTGTTTTGGTCGCTTTCTCGTTCTTACAGGTACTCAAATGCCAATGGTCCCTTCGATTACGCCCTCAAATCACGATGCGCCATCAATAATTTGGGAAGGCCCTCAATTGTCAAGGGGTACTTTTGGTCTAGAAGCTTGGTTCGAGGTTTTCACGGGATATTTAAGGGTTTTAAAGGTCTCTCAACAAAAAGGTATGTATTTCTAAAATCAATTTGATTTATTCACTCAAATATAAAAAGTAGATTTAAGATATCAATATAAATTATAGATTAGAATTACGTTGTTGTAAATACTAAGGTTATTAAATATAGAAATAATTGGAGTGTTGTAATTGTAATAAAAGTAAGTGATAAAAGAATGATTTGAAAAGCACAAAGTAAGAGGCCTTTTAAAGGCAAAACATGAGGGAATAAAATATACGGAATTTACACCATATATTGTAAGCATGTGAGAAAAAGAATGACTGAATGGAGTACATATATGACACAAGAATTAAATAAACTGGTACGTCAACAAGGACATCAAATTTATTAGCAATAAAGTTTGAGTTACTTGGACTGTCACAATTAATTACACAATAATTAATTAATTATATTACTTTCACGGGATTCCAGATCTCTCACTGAGGTAATATAATTGTTTTAAAGTTTTTTATTTTAATTTTATTATTAAATTCTATTCCCATTGACTTATACCATTGAGCACGGTGTTAGGGAGTAAAATTGTAAGGGACATTTTATTTACACTAATTAATTATACTACTTATTGTACTTAACTAGTTAATTGTAAGTACTACTTAAGTAGATAATTAAATATTAGTAAGAAGAAGGGGTGTGGCTTCAACTCAGTAAAATAATTAATTATTTTACCGGTTAAGTCTAGTAGCCTGGCTGATGCATATCCTTTTCCCCTCTCATCAAACATCCTTCAAATGTTTTGGTTGCATTGTTTTTTAACTCATCTCACCAGGTAGGTCATTATTTTCATTTTTGTTGATTTTTGATTTGCTAATCATGAATTTTTTTTTTGCTTTTATTTGCTTTTTTTTTTTTTTTTTTTTTGTTTTTTGTTTTTTGTTTTTTGTTTTTTGTTTTTTATTTTTTATTTTTTGTTTTTTGTTATTTTCTTTAGCTTTTTTTTGTTTTGCTTTTTTTTTAATTTTTTAAATTTTTTTGTTTTTTTTGCTTTTTCTTGCTGTTTTTGATTTTTTTTTGATTTTATTGATTTTTTATTGATTTTATTGATTTTATTGATTTTTTTTATTTTTTTGTTTATTTTTTTATTTTTTTGATTTTATTGTTTTTCATGTGTTTTTAGTTTTTTTAGTTTTTTTAGTTTTTTTAGTTATTTTTTAGTTATTTTTTGCTTTTTTTAGTTTTTTTTTTAGTTTTTTTAGTTTTTTTATTTTTTATTTTTTTTTTATTTTGCTTTTTTTGTTTTTGTTTTGTTTTTGTTTTTGTTTTTGTTTTTGTTTTTTTAGTTTTTTTTTAGTTTTTTTTTTGCTTTTCTTAGTTTTTTTTTATTTTTTTTTATTTTTTTATTTTTTTAGTTTTTTTAGTTTTTTTTTGCTTTTTTTAATTTTAGTTTTTTTTAGTTTTAGTTTTAGTTTTTTTTGTTTTTTTTTTTGTTTTTTTTTTGTTTTTTTTTGTTTTTTTATATTTTTTTTGTATTTTTGGTTTTTTTTTGTTTTTTTTTGTTTTTTTTTATTTTTTTTTGTTTTTTTGTTGTTTTTTTGTTTTTTTTATTTTTTTTATTTTTTTTGTTTTTTTTTGTTTTTTTTTGTTTTTTTTGTTTTTTTTGTTTTTTTTTTTGCTTTTTTTTAGTTTTTTTTAGTTTTTTTAGTTTTTTTAGTTTTTTTTTTTTGCTTTTTTTTGTTTTTGTTTTTGTTTTTTTTGTTCTTGTTTTTTTATTTTTTTATTTTTATTTTTTTGTATTTTTTTTATTTTTTGTATTTTTTGTTTTTTTTTTGTATTATTTGTATTTTTTGTATTTTTTTTTGTTTTTTTTGTTTTTTTTTGTTTTTTCTTGGTTTTTATTTTTTTTGTCAGGATAAGATCAACTAAATGGACGTGAACTAGCTTGAAAAGTCTTTGTCTAGAAGATTTAAATGGTCCTATATGAATACTTTAGTATAAATCCAATAAATAGTAAAATATAATTCAGAATAAAGATTTCAGTAATATAATTCTCACTATTCTTATATGTGGCTTACAATCTTTTTAGTTGGTAGAAAAATAGATTTAATAATTTCAGATACTATTCAAAAGTCTTATAAAAGTACTAATTGAGTTGTATTGTAATTTATGTGGTTATATTGGTTAAATTGAAGTGATAAAGAATGTAGAGAACAAGACCCAAAAACCTCCTCCTTTTATACACACTGAGTTCCCCAATAAATCCCTTGATGTACCATCCAATACACTGTTAATGACACCTCAAACAACTAATAGACCTCTCCATCAACACCCCTAGTGACCCATGACATAATTAGACAAGCAACAACCACCAAAATCCTATTAATAATAAGGGAGATCCATCAAAATTAAAGAAAAGACAAAAAGAGAGTATATGCATATAAAACAATAATATAAAAGACTAAAGGAGACTTT
>JASXTE010000015.1:23532500-23787500 GCA_030280995.1 Hemileia vastatrix
GTTTTATTTTTTTTGTTTTTTTTAGATTTTTTTTTAGTTTTTATTTTTTTAGTTTTTATTAGTTTTTTTTTAGTTTTTTTTTAAGTTTTTATTTTGTTTTTTTAGTTTTTATTTTGTTTTTATTTTGTTTTATTTTGTTTTATTTTGTTTTTTTTGTTTTTTTGTTTTTTTACTGTTTTTTTTTTTTTTTGTAAGTGCTTCATTTATTTTTTTTCAAGGTTAGATAAATTCTTTTTTGTTTTTTCTCTCCCTCATTTCTCTCTTTTCCTGCTCTTTTTCTCTCCTTTTCCCCTTCTTGACAGTCTCAATCCCCCCTTTCTGCCCTTTTTCTCTTCCTCACCCCTCATTCCTCACCTTTCCTCACCTTTCCCCCCCCTTTCCCCCCCCTTTCCCCCCCCTTTCCCCCCTTTTATCCCCTTTAGGTGTACTTTTTTTCCCTCTTTAGGCACCTTATACCCCCCTTTACTCCCTTCCCCCCCTCTAGGCCTCCTCACCCCTCTCTCCCCCCCTCATCCCCCTATCCCCTCCACCGCTTCCTCCCCTAATATCCCTTTCCCCCCCCTCCCAACTCCCCTCTCCCCTTGCCCCCACCCCCCTTTTATCCCTAAACAAATTGCTTAGGGGGAAGTGGTGGAGGGGAGAGGGGGATGAGGGGGGGGGGGAAAGGGCTGAGGCTGCTTATAGGGGGGAAAAGATGTGTCTGAAGGGGGAAAAAGGTGCCTCAAGGGGGGAAAAGGGAGGAGAAACTGGTGAAAAAGGGGGGTAAGGGGATTTTGAGGAGATCAAGAAGGGGGAGAGGGAGTTTGAGGACACCAAAAAGAGGGAAATGAGGCAGACAAGGAGGGGTAATATGGGAGATTGTAAAATATAACTTTTACTATTTTTATTAACAACATTTTTTATTTTTTTTTGTTTTCTTTACACAATATCATTATTTTGTTTTGCTTTTTGTTTTTTTTACAGAATATTATAAAAAAAATTTGGTGTGTTTATACTTTTTATTTTTTATTTTTGGGAATAATTTTTCTGATACAATTTTTTTTTAAATTTTTGAGTATAGGTTTTTTTATCATTGTTTTTCAAGGACTTTCAGTGGTATATCTAACACCAAATAACTTTAAAATTCATTTATTTGGCAAATAATTTTATTGATGCTTGTTTTTATTTTTTTTATATTTTTTAGTTTCAATTTTTTTTCAAGGACAGTTTTAGTAATTGATTTATTTTCAAAAAACAATTATTTGGATTATTTTTTATCAATAAAATTCACAAGGTTGAAGAAACAAACTAAATTTTGTGAGGTTTATTTTTTTACCATTATATTTTTTTGGTTTTTGACACAATTTTTTTTGTTCAGAGAAAAAAATGTCTATTTCATCAGAGTCATCTCTTATTTCTCTATCATCATTTTCAAATTCAACTTCATTTCAATCATCATCCAAAATATCAAAAAAAAATTATGATGAGCGAAATCAGCAGAATAAAAGAAAATTAAAAAAGAAAATTCATTTGAATTTCTTATTTGGCCATATATCAAATATCAAGTACCATAAAACTATAGTGGATCAAAAAAATTCTTATCCAAAAAAGTTACCTGAAGATTTAAAATATTTAAATGAATCAGGAGACAATGAAATTAAAGCAGTTATCAGTAATTCTTTTGAACCTCAATTTATTTATGAAAATCATTCTTTTAATGATTCAAAAGATTAAATCTTCAATCAACTATCCAATCTCATAATAAAACTATATCAAATGGCTTTGGTTTGCTTACCAATAAGGAATACAAATTTTTTGGGTGGTATTATGATTGGATTTGGTTGGAGACCAGGATTCAATAAAGGCTATTCTCTTGGTATGTCTGATAATATATGTTTCATTTTTAAAATAATGCCACTAATTTTATTTCCATAGGCATCTACTCTTACTTAAAAATTTATCTAAAGCTGAAAAATATGATGATTTTTGCTTGTGGGGCACCTTACCTTCTTTCAATACTTTTATGCTCTTTGCCTCAAAAAATTCTGCAATAAAGCTTTTTAAAAGAATCATCAACTTGCTACCAAAGTTAGAATACCAAATTTGTGTGACTCTGAATGGGAAGAAATTAGAAACCAATATCTTTTATTTTCAAACGTTATTATTACTCATTCAGGATTCCATAATAAGATTCATATTGATAGGAATGACACCAATTATCTTACTTTTTGAATTTTTTCATATATCAATCCAATAACTGGCCAACCAATACCACCTCCAGCTAAAATCAAAGGACATGGCTTATATTTTCCAGACCATCAGTGCATGATTGATTTTGGTTTGTTAAATTCCATGATTAGGGGGTATCAATGTTCAGGGATCTGCAATTAGAGATCAGGAATTTTTTTTTCCGGGATCAGACATTATTAATTGCGGAATATTCTTATCCACTAGCCGTGGGGCTAGTGGATAAGGAATCCACAATAATTCCATATTCTGCCTCTTATACCCCAATTTATGTTCCTATTTCCTCATCCCAAACTCATCACATTCATGATGGATTTTTAAGAAAGTCACATGACATATAATTTCTGATGCCATCATTAAGTCTCTCCTCACTCTATGCTACTTAATTTTTGTGGCAAACACTTAAGTTCTTTTTCTATCTACACACCCCAACTACACATTTGGCGGTGAATTCCCACTTCCCACTCATCACCTAAACCTTCTACCAACACCTATACTACTGACAAGAATGAAGCACCTCTCTACTAGAAGGCTACTTCACTTCACTATTAATTCTATCACTTTAATTTTAGTTCTCTACTATAAATCTGACTCTGATTTGGAAGTTGCCTTAGCCTATTTGTGTTTTCTTTCCAAAAAGCATTACCTCATTTCCAGGGGGCCAAATCTTTATCATGATCCCCAATATGATCTCCACTCCATTCTCAACATTCCCCAAATAAACTTCACTCAGATATTTAGAACTTCACCCAATTCTTTCTTCAAACTTTATCAACTCATCTCTGAACATCCTAGCTTTCATAACAATTCCCATAACAAACAGCGTAATCCTGCCATTCAACTTGCTGTTGCACTATGTTGCTTTGGCTCAAATGGAAATGGTGCTGCCGTAAGACGTTCGGATAATCTCTTTAACATAGGATATGGTACGGTGATATTATACACCAAGCGCTGTATGATTGCTATCCTTTCCCTCAAGTCTCAAACACTTGCTTGGCCAACTCCAGAACAACGACTTGTATCCTCTCAAGTAATACAAGCTGAAGGTTTCCCTGGCTGTGTAGGATTTGTTGATGGCACAACTATACCTTTGAGTCAAAAGCCTGCTCATGATGGGAACCATTATTTTTATTGCAAAAAAAGGTTTCTTCAAAATCATCTCCAATTTCTCATCATTCATGAACTAACCTTTTATCTTCCTTCTAGATACTCTATTGCCCTTCAACTTATATGTGATTTCAATAAAAAAATTATTTCTTTTCACAGTGGCTGCCCTGGATCATGTCATGACTCTTCCGTCTTCCAAAGAATGAGGATTTCTCAAACCCCAGACTTATACTTTGACAAATCTCAGTACCTCCTTGAAGACTCATCATATGCAAGTGGGAAGTACATTATACCTACTTTCAGTGGTGCAACCTTAGAAAATGACCCCAAAACTAAATTTAATTATCACCTTGCCCAATCAAGAGTACAGATTGAACATGCTATAGGTATTTTAAAGGGTAAATTTTCTAGTCTTCAGGAGCTCCAAATCCAATTCAAAAAAAAATGGAGATCAAAACTGCGAATCATTGGATCATGACTTGTGTTATACTCCACAATATCCTAGCTGATTTAAAGGATGAGTGGAATGATCTTTATGAAGAAGAGGATCCTGAACCAGAACCAGCTCTCCCCTCCCTTGAATCACAAAACATTCAATCAACCGGCATACAATCCATTATAATTCCAATCACTCTCCAACATTTCACTTCAAAACACTTTTAAAATTTTATTTTGGTGCTCCTCACATGTCCACTTTGTGTACTTTTTTCACTTGGTTTGGTATTTTTGTTTGATGAAATTCATTTTTTTTTTGAATTTATGGTGTGGTTTTCCAACATTGGCAGACACCTTTTTTGCTCTGTTTGGCATTGTTTTGGTATGTCTTAATTGGCATTGGTTAGATAATTGAGTGTTTTTCTGGTTTTATTCAGTGAATATTGGGACTACAGTTATGTGGGTACTACCAATGGATAGCCCTGGTTTTTCTCTATATTTTATGTCTAGATGATATTTTTCATATTCCAAGTTCTAAGGGGTCCTTTACTCATTTTTCATTTCTAAAAGATAGCTGTTTAATTTTGTTTTTTGTGTTTTACAGGCTAACCTTAAGTCTTAGGGTTAAGTGCCTAGTACTATTAAGTAGAGCTAATTTGGCTCTATATTTTATGTCACAATGTTTTTATAGCTTAACTATGTGTTTTAAGGGTTTTAGTAGTTGCGGTGGATTTTTCTAAGTATTTTGGGCTTTATTGGAGGTTTTTAGTGGTTTTCTGGCTTCAGGGTGTTCCAGCTGCCTCTAGATGGGCCTCCCAACATTGGGTGGAACCCACGCCTTGGTCCTAAGAGGCTGGGAAGCGCTTCCCTTTTTTTTGGATGGCTCATTGGTTTTCTTTCACCAGCTCAACATGAAATCACATATTTTGTCAGTGTTTTTTTTCATTCATCACTCATATCCTTTTCAACCTCTCCTCAAAAATCTGTCAAATATTTTCGATTCCTCTATTTCATTCCTCTATTTCTCATCTCATCTCTCCAGGTAAGTCATTCTTTTTCTTATTTTTGATTTTTTTACTTGCTAATAATTTATTTTTTCTCTTTTTTTGTCCTTTTTTTTCTTTTTTTTTCATCCTGTAGGTGCTTTTTTTTTATTTTCAAGGTTAGACTAATTTTGTTTTTTTTGTTCTATCTTTTTTTTCTTTTTTTTCACCCTCCATCATCCCCCTTTCCCCCCTCCTTGTCTGCCTCCATACCCTCCTTTCTCCCCTTCTTGGCCATCTCAAGTCCCTGCCTTTCCCCCCTTTCCCCCCTCCTTGTCTTCCTCCATACCACCCTTTCTCCCCTTCTTGGCCACCTCAACTCCCCCCTTTAATCCCTCCTTGCCCACCTCAACCCCCCCTTTACCCCCTCCTTGCCTGCCTCAAACTCCCCCCCTTTACCCCTTCTTTAACCTCCCTTTACCCCCCCTTTACCCCCTCCTTGGCCCCCTCAAGCCCCCCTCAAATAACCCCTCATACCGCTCCACACCCCCCCCCATCACCTACTTATTGAATCAGTAATGATTCAGTAAGTTAATGAATGATTGTTTGTAATCTTTCACTAACTTATCAAATCGATAACAATTCAATAAGTTAGGTGTAGGGGGGGGGGGTTTGAAGTGGGTCTGAGGGGGTAAAGGGGGGGAGTTTGAGGCAGGAAAGGAGGGGGTAAAGGGGGGGTTGAGGTGGGCAAGGAGGGATAAAGGGGGGGTAAAGGGAGGGTAAAGGGGGACTAAAGGGGGGGTTGAGGTGGGCAAGGAGGGCATTTTGAAGAAAAAAAAAAGACTAATTCTCTGCTTTTTAATTTTTTTACAGAATTTATTTTCTATCCCTTAGTTTCTGGAAATTTCCCCCTGTTTTCAAAATAAACCATGTAATTTAATTTTTTATATTTGTGTTTGTTTTTTCAAATAATTAATTATTCTGAAATTTACTGAAATCAATTTTTTTATTTATATTTTAATAAATTGGATTCAATAATATCAACAAGTATTTCCAATAGCAGGTAAGTAATTTTTATTTATTTATTTTTTTTAAATTTAAATTTACTGAATTTATTTTAATTTTTTTTATTTACTCTTTTTTTTAGGTGATTTTTTTTTACCTTGTATTTTAATTATAATTCAGGTTTTTATTTAGAATTTTTTTTAAAAAATTATTTACTGATTTTTTCACAACTATTTTTATTTTATTTTTTTTTACCAAAATTTTTTTTTCTTTTCAATTATTTTACTGTTAATTTTTTATTGTTGGGGGTTTTTTTAATATATTTATTTTTTTATTTTTAATTTTTGGGTTTTATAATTTTTTTTTCCAGGAAGTTACTATGGAAAATTTAACTTGCTCATCTTCATTATCATAAATTTCTTCTGAATCATCTTTCTCGTCACTTTCTTCCTTGTCTTCAAATCTTGAAAGTTCCAAGAATAATCATCAAATATATTCAAATTCTTCTTCTATATCTTTACTTTCTTCTATCTCTTCAATGTCCTTCCATTCAATTGCTTCAAAATATTCAAATTCTTCTTCTTTATCTTTACTTTCTTATATCTCTTCAATGTCCTTCAATTCTATTCTTTCACCCAATCAATCTGAGCTTTCCTTACCAGAAAATAAAAAGCAGAAAATCATGGAACCAGCTAAAGAATCAAGCAATTGAATGACAAAATTTTATAAAAATAGAAAATTGATTAGGATGAAAATATTTTACAAAAAATTCTTTGGACATTTGGACAATCTCAAATTTTATAAGACTTCAATATCAAATGTTAAGAATTTTTTTTTTACAAAAACATCAAAATCCTTACAGAAGGTGGTATAGATCTCATTGTTGCAGTTGTCAATAATGGATAAAAACCTCAATTCATCTTATAAGTTCATTCATTTAATGGGAAAAAGGATGAAGTTTTTTTCCAGATTTCTGATTTAATTTCTACTCTCTATCAAATGGCTTTAGTTCAACAACCCTTATCAAATAAAAATCTGATTTCTGGTGTGATGAAAGGTTTTGGTTGGCAATCAGGATATTATCAAGGAGTTTCTTTTGGTGTGTAAATATTTATTTTTATTATAAGTAATTTTTAATTTTGTCATATATTTCAGGAATTTATTCTTTATTTAAAAATTTGAAACCGGAGCAAATGGAAGAAGAGCTGAAGCAATGGAATTCATTGAGATCATTTAATATTCTCTTTGCAAATTGTTTTAAAAAATTATGTTTTCAAGCTTTTCAAAAAAACAATCAACTTGCCTTAGAATCTGGTTTACCAAATTGGTCTGATCCTGAATTGGAAGAAGCAATAAATGATGATGTTTTTTGTTCAAATTTTATCATCACTTATAATGGATTTTAAAATCATGTTCATCTAGATAAACATGATAATAATTCTCTAACATTTTTAATTTTCTCCTATATTAATCCAGAGACTGGTGTTCCTATTCCATCACCCTCTTCTGACGAGGGACATGGCCTTAATTTTCCTGACCATAAATGTATTATTGATTTTGGTAGTGCCAATGGAATAGTTGAGGCTATATGGAATTCTTCTCAACACCGGCATCAAACAACTAAAGCACCTCCAACTTTAGTTTCTTGTAAAGAATTTACCCATTTTGGCTGTTCCTTCCAAACAACTGAAGGTCTTATTAATCATATTAATAATCAAAAAAAATTAGATAAAAAAATTGTTCTTAGTAGATCTGTCAAGTATTGCTAATAAAATATTATATTTTTTCTATCATTAAATATTTTCTTCCAAAATTTTTTTCCTTTTTTTTTCTCTTTTATTAAATTTTTTATTTATTTTAAATTATTTTTATTATTTTTATTATTTTTAAACTTCCCTTTTTATTTTCCTCTTTTTCAATTTTATTTGTCCTTTTTAATTTTTTTCATTTAATTTTAGATTTTTCTCTTCCAATTATTTTTAAAGTTACATCAAGATAGATTACTTTTTTATATAATGGTGCATCTGCCTATTATATAAAATAGGAAAACTTGATTGGGACTGGTGAAATTAATTGGTTGTAGAAATTTTCAATTTTAATTTTGGATTTGTCTCTCCAATTATTTTTTAAAGCTACATCAAGATAGATTACTTTTATATATAATGGTGAATCTGGCCTTAGGTCGTTCTAATGGCTATTATATAAAATAGGAAAACTTGATTGGGACTGGTGAAATTAATTGGTTGTAGAAATTTTTAATTTTAATTTTTTTCATTTAATTTTGGATTTGTCTCTTCCAATTATTTTTTAAAGTTACATAAAGATAGATTACTTTTTTATATAATAGTGCATCTGGCCTTAGATTTTTCTAATGGCTATTATATAAAATAGGAAAGCTTGATTGGGACTGGTGAAATTAATTGGTTGTAGAAATTTTCAATTTTAATTTTTTTTAAATTTTGGATTTGTCTCTTCAAATTATTTTTAAAGTTACATCAAGATAGATTACTTTTTTATATAATGGTGTATCTGCCTATTATATAAAATAGGAAAACTTGATTGAGATTGGTGAAATTAATTAGTTGTAGAAATTTTCAATTTTAATTTTTTTCTTTTAATTTTGGATTTGTCTCTTCTAATTATTTTTTAAAGTTACATCAAGATAGATTAATTTTTTAAATAATGGTGCATCTGGCCTTAGGTTGTTCTAATGGCTATTATATAAAATAGGAAAACTTGATTGGGACTGGTGAAAATAATTGGTTGTAGAAATTTTCAATTTTAATTTTTTTTCCATTTGATTTCCTTGATTCAATAAATTGTAGGGGGGGTATTGCCAAATTTTCATATCAGACTTTTAAAAAAAAATTTGAATTGAAAATTTGATGATACCCTTTCCTTAATTCAATAAAATACAGGGGGGGGGTATTGCCAAATTTTCATATCAGACTTAAAAAAAATTTGACTTGAAATTTTGGTGATACACATCCGTTACTTCAATAAAATTTAGTGGGGAGTATTGTCAAAATTTCATATAAGTCTTGCAAAATTCTTTACTTGAAAGAATTTTGGTGATACCAGACCTTAGTTCAATCAAATGCAAGGGTGGGATTGGGAAATTTTCAAATATGACTAGAAAATTTAAACTAAAAAAAAGAATTTTAAACATTAAAAATTCTTGAAAATTTTATTTAAAAGAGAATTTATAACATTAAAATATGAAAATTCAACTAATGATGAATAGAGTAAAAAAATACAGGAAATTAAGATAAAAATTTATGTAAAATTAATTATGAACAGTTGAAGTGTAAGATAAATAAAAAAAACTAGTCATAAAACAATTTATTCAAACGTTCAATTTCCTCAACAGATTTATAAGCTTTAACACATTCTATCAAGAAATCTTTCTTTTTTTAATTTTCTTCATGATCAAGCTTATATTTCATCTGTTCCATAAGGTTTCGATTCTCAAGTGTTTTCTCCTCTTTCTTTGATTTTTCAATACTTAGAGATAACTCGAATTTCTTCTCCTCCAAGTCTTGTGCCCTATCATCCTTCTGTGAAGAGAGTTCAAACTTCTTCTCTTCCAAATCATATAACCTGTCATCCCTTCTTAAAGAGAGCTTTTATTTTTTCTTTACAAACTTTAGAGTCTCTTTAGCAACTTCCACTTGTTCTAGAGTGATAAGAAATATTAACAAAATGTAGAAGAAAAGCAGAGTAAAGTATTAAGAGGTTTGGTATCACTTACCAGCATCACGTTTCTCCAAAAATTCTTTGATAGAAGAAAAAGGGGTTTGAGATGAAGTATCACTTTTTATTCTTCTTTGAGAGTGGAAATTCAGACTACTTGAAGCCCTTTGCTTTTCATTTAAGGTCACATTTTCCTCCTCTTCATTTTTGCTGGCTTCTGACTCAGTTGATTGGGGCTCCTGTTTTAGTTCTTCAGCCTATTTATAAATAAGAAAATGTAAATAAAAAAATAATTGTTAAGATAAAAGAAAAAAACATACTTGAGTTAGATCAGGTTGGTTTATATTGCCATAAGGATCTATAGAAAAGATATCTTGATTTGTGGAAGTTAAATGAGGGGAGGCTTGAGTAGAAGAAGAAGGAAAAAGATTTTTTTCAACATCATGTTTGGAGATAGCATCTTCACCATCCAACATGTTTGTAGGATTAAAATCAGCTTGCTCTCCAAAAATAGAATCCATCTCTTTAGAGTAAGAACATAAAGAATCAAGTTTTTCATCAATGGATCTGATTCCCTTACTGATATCAAGGTCAGTAATACCAAAACCAGTAGAAGATGAAAGAGTCTTTGCCTTCTTGTACTTGGCTCGATAATGCTTAAAGCGTTCAAACATCTGTTTTGATAAAAGATCTATCCTTCCCATAGTCTTATTCCGTAATATGTTGGCCATTAGAAGATAACCATTAACTTTTGATGCAGGGGGCCATCCTACTTTAGTTGCATACTCAGTACCAAAATAAGAATAATAGTTAGATTTAGTTTTTAGCCAGTTGATAAGAATGAGATGATAATCTTTCTTTAGTTGAACAAGTTTGGATTTCTCAGCAGAGCAGGGGAAAGAGGGATTAGTGGGATTTGATGAACAACTGGGTGATGGCTGCCTTTGAGAAGATCTATGATGATGAGGCATGTTTAAATAATTAAAGATGAAAAGGAGCAGAAACAAGCAGATGAGAAATCAAGATGAAAAGGAGCAGAAACAAGCAGATGAGAGAGTGAGATGAAAAGGAGCAGAATCAAATAGATGAAATGGGGAGAAATTCTGAGCGGATAGAATGAACAGGATGGGATGAGAATGGGAGTGCGCAGCAAGGTAGAAGGCATATCCAGAGAGTAGTCCAAGATGTGGTTATGGCAGAAAGTTGTGCAACATGTGGCTATGACAGAAAGTTTTCCAAGATGTGGTTATGAAAAATTGAGTAGAAAAATGTTGGATAAGAGGTGAACATTGACACGTAAAGTGTCTAATAACCCACTTATTAGCAAAAATAATGGCGGAAGACAATTGGGGTATAAGGATTTTTATCCGCAATTAATTTAAATGCAGATTGGTCAACATTGAAACCCCCTATTGAAACAATTTAGAACTCCTCTCAGGATCATCACCAAACGACCAAAGCTCCACCTGGCTTGGAATCTTGTCAAGAGTTCACACATTTCAGATGTTCTTTTCAAATCAGTCAGAACTTAATCCACTGAATAAATAAGGTAAAAAAATAAAGTAAATTTAACAGATATAAAAAAACTTTATGTAGATCAGACAAGTATGGGGATTAGTGGAGTCATCAAATATTTTTTATTTTTCATAAATATTTTATAAATAACTCTTATATTTCAAATTCCTAAAATAAAGTAATGGGATAATGACCCTGAGTTGTATAAATGGTAATCATGATAATATTAAATTTTTTTCATGGGGTTCATCTTACCAATACCTGTGGAAAGTCCCAAACTTATTTTTTAGACTTGGTCCACATTTTGGGGGGATGAATTTTCATTACTTTAAAGCTAGGGATATTGATATATATTAGTTGTTTATATATTAATTTATGTGATTATATTAAATTTTGGTTATGTTCACCCCTTACTTCAATAAAAATTCAGGGGAGGGTATTGCCAAATTCTCCAATCTGACATGTGAAATTGATGACTTAGAAAAATTTTGGTGATACCCACCCCTTTCTTCAATAAAATGCAGGGGAGGGTATTTCAAAATTTTTAAAACAGATATAGAGTTTTTTTGACTTAGCTGTATTTAGAAAAGTAAATTTAATGATTTGAATGTGAAGAAGAAAAAATGTATGAGTTTTTCAAATTTTTGCAAAAAAAAATCATCTAGGATCAAGACCTTTAAAAAGTCAGCGCATATGAAACTATCATCAAAAAGAAATAAAACAAAATTAATTTAACCAAAAAAACAAATAATCTAAAATGTTGCAATAAAATGTTTCAAATCTCAGTGAGGAGTGTGTTCCAAGGATTGATTATTAGCTTTAATGCATTCTATCAAGAAATCTTTGTAAACAAAATTAAAAAAACTAGTTATCAAACATTTTCATTAAGTGTTCAATATCCTCAATATATTTATCAGCTTTAACACAATCTCTCAAGAAATCTTCCTTTTTTGAACCTTCTTCAAGTTGATACTTGAGTTTCATTTGATCCAATAGGAAATTGTACCCAAGAGTCTTCTCCTCTTTCTTTATCTTGTATTTCTTCTCCTCCAAATCATGTGCCCTCTCATCCCTCTTTAAAGAAAGCTTGAATTTCTTCTCCCCCAAGTCATGTGCCCTCTCATCCCTCTGTAAAGAAAGCTCGAATTTCTTCTTCTCCAAGTCTTGTGCCCTATCATCCCTTTGTAAAAAGAGCTCTTATTGTTTCTTTTGAAAGTTATGAGTATCTCTTGAAACTTCAACTTTACCTAGAGTGAAAAGGAATATTAAAAAAAGAAAAGAAAAGCTTACTTAATTATTAAGAGGTGTGCTATCACTTACCAGATACACATTTCTCCAGAAAATCATAAAAGGAAGAAAAGGGGGTTTGGGAAAAACTATTGCTGTTTTGCTTTCTATGACTGTTAAAATTCAAAGTAGTTGATGGTCTTTGCTTTTTTTGGAGGTAACATTTTCCTCTTCATCATTGATGATAGCTTCAGACTCACTTGCTTGAGGATCCTGGGTTTGTTCATTAGCCTTTTTAAAAATTAAAAATTAAAACAAGGTTACAAAAAATAAAAACTTACTGGCATGAGATCACATTGGTTTATATCACCATAAGGATCTATTGGAAAGCTATCTAGATTTGTTAAATTTAGAACAGGGGAGGCTTGAGTGGAGGAAGAGGATGGGAAAAGAGTTCTTTTGACATCATTTTTGGAGATAGCATCTTCACCATCCATTATGTTGGCAGGATTAATATCAGCTTGCTCTCCAAAAATAGAATCCATATCTTTAAAGTATGGACATAGAGATTCAATTTCATCATCTATGGATTTTATGCCCTTACTGATATCATTGATAATACCAAAACTAGTAGAAAATTAAAGAGTCTTTGCCTTCTTGTATTAGGCTTACGAATGCTTGAAACATTCAGACATCCGTTTAGGCAAAAGATCAATCCTTCCCTTTGTCTTATTTTTTAAATCATTGGCCATTAGAAGATAGCCATTCACTTTTGATGCAGGGGACCATCCTACTTTAGTTGCATTCTCAGTACCAAAAAAAGAATCATAATTAGCTTTTATTTTAAGCCAGTTGATAAGTATGAGATGATCATCTTTTTTTAGCAGAAAAGTCTTTGATTTCTCAGATGAGCAGGGGAAAGAGGGAGTAATGGGATTTAAAGAACAACTGGGGGAAGGCTGCCTTTGAGAATATCTATGATTACAGGGCATGTTGAGATATTTGAAGATGAGAAGGAGAAGAAAAAGACATATGAGATGGGGAGGGGTTTTGAACAGAAATGAATAGGCAGGATGGAAGTGCGCAGCAAGGTATGGAGACTGGTACATCCAGAAAGCTTTCCAACATGTGGTTATGAAAAATTGCGGATAAAAATGTCAGATAGAGGTTAAAATTGACACTTAAAAGGTCTAATAACCCAAATATTAGCAAAATTAATTTGGGAAAATAATTGGGGTATAATGATTTTTATCCGCAATTTATTTTATTGCAGATTGGTCAACATTTATACCCCCTATTTGGGGGTATCAAAGTTGAGGGATCTGCGATTAGGGATTAGGAATTTTTTTTCCCAGGATCAGACATTATTAATTGCAGAATATTCTTATCCACTAGCCCCAGGGCTAGTGGATAAGGAATCCACAATAATCCATTATCCCCCCTCTTATACCACAATTTCCATTCCTAATTCCTGATCCCAAACTCATCACAACCATGATGGATTTTTAAGAAATTCACATGACTTATAATTGCTGATGCCATACTTTAGTATTTACTCACTCTATGCTACTTAATTTTGGTGGCAAACACTTAAACTTTTTTCTCATCCTTATGTGTCTCTTCACTTCATGCTACTTAATTTTGGTGGCAAACACAATTTTTTTTTTCTATTTACACTCCCCACCTGCTCAGTTGGTGGCCGATTCCCACTTCTCACTCATCATCTAAACCTTCTACCAACAATAATAAAGCATTTTTCTACTAGGAAGCAACTTCACTCAGCTATGAATGCTATAACTTTCACTTTAGCTGCTGAATCTGATTCTGACTTGGGTTTGGAAGACACTTTAGCTTATATGTCTTTTCAATCATCTTTTTGAAAAAAAGGATACCAAAACTGCAGCAGCTCTCCCCTCCCTTGAATCACAAAGCATTTTTTCCACCAGCATATGCTCTGTCATTATGCCAATCACCCTCCAACATTTTTAAACACCACCTGTTTTATTTTTATTTTCATACTCTCCAGATTTTCAGCTTGTGTGATTTATTCACTTGGTTTGGTGTTTTGTTTTTTGCATATTCATTTTTATTTTGAATTTACGCTGAATGTCTCTTTTTTTGATGTCTCATTTGTTTTCATTTACCAGCTCAACATGAAATTGCATATTTTCTGCAATCACATAATTTTTCACTGTTTTGTTTTTCCATTCATCCCTCATATCCTTTCCTCCTCTCCTCAAAAATCCCTCAAAAAATTTGGTTTTATTTATTTTCTCATCTCATCTCTCCAGGTAAGTCATTTTATTCATTTTTTTGATATTTTGATTGCTAATTATGGTTTTTTCTGTTTTTTTATTTTTTGTATCTAAATTTTGTTTAAAGTGGTTATTTTTGATTTTTATTGTAAAATTAACCTTTTTTTCTCTCCCTCTTTTCTTTCTTTTTTAGCTCCATCACCCTACTCATCATTCCTCCTTGGCATGTTCATTATCCCGCTTTCCCTTATTTCACTTTTTTTGGTTCCATGTCATTAAAACACATACATTGCACATTCTTTGTGCATTTCACTTACTCCATATTCAATTTCCCCCAAATTCCAACATCATTCTTTTTCACTCTATTTTTCCTAATTTTCAATCAAGGTAAGTTTCACCTCCTTTTTGTCATGCCTATATTATATCTCTTTCATTCTATGAAAATTTTATACTTAGATATATGCATGACACTTATCTGGATAACAGTGGACTTATTAAACTCTTCTTGTTCTTAGCTCCATTACCACTTCTCAAGTTTATATAAAATTTTGAAAATCAAACTTTTAATTAAGGTTAAGTTTGTTTGAATCTAATTTCTTTTTAGCTGAAGATTCCTCTGAAGACTACCTTATATTTTCCACAAACAGATTTCAATTTGGTACAGTGGTTGCTAAGATATTGACCTTTAAAGTTGAGCCTTTTTTTCCCAATTTAATTTTTTTATTTCATGTTTTTATGTATAGAATTAGGGTTAGGCTTATTTAAATCAAATTTCCTTTATCTGAAGATTATCTTGAAGCCTATCTCTCATTTCTCACAAACAGGTTTGAATTCGGTTCAGTGGTTGCTGAGATTTTGACCTTAAAAGTTAAGCCTTTTTTTCTGAATTTAACTTAATTTATTTAATGTTTTTATATTTCATAATTAGAGAATAAGGCTTCTGAAACTATCATCTGTTGATTATCTAGACTTATATCTCCATCTTGTTTGAATTTTTATCATCAATTTTCAAATTCTTGTGCCATTTTGAAAATCAGAGTCAAAATTAAAGGTTAGGTTTATTCAAATCTTATGTTCTTTTAGCTGAAGATTCTTCTGAAGCCTATCTTTCATTTAAAATTAATGGATTTAAATTTGGTTGAGTTTTTGCTGAGATATTGACCTTTAAAGTTGAGCCTTTTTTCTAAATTTTACTTAATTTATTTCATGTTTTATATTGCATAATTAGAGAATAAAGCATTTGAAACACTTATAAGATGATTATATAGGCTTTTATCTCCCAAAGCTTAGGATCATTAAATTTATTCTTGTAAAATTTCTTTAAAAAGTATATATATTTGTGCATTTCAATCTAATAATAAACTGGCTGAGAAAGCTGGACTTCCCAATTTGACAGATATAGAATGGATTGAACTCAGTAATGATTATGTCTTTTATTCTAATGTTATCATAAACTATGGAGGATCTTATAGCCAGAGCCATGTTGACAAAACCAATTCTAATATGCTTGCTTTTTGGATTTTCTGTTATATCAATCCTATTACTGGAAGACCAATCCCTTCACCCAAGAAAATCCAAGGCCATGGACTATACTTTCTGGATCATAAATGTATCATGGAATTTGGATTAGGAAACACAATTGTGGAAGTGATTCAGGATTCTTCAAGAGATAATCATCAAACTACTAAGGTATTTCCTGGATTGGAATCTTCCAAAAAGTTTACTCATTTTGGATTTTCTTTTCAGATAAATAAAAGTATGATAAAATGTGTAAGTAAGGTAAGGGGTGAAGAATAAATGGCTACTAAGACATTAGGGAGGGGTTCTAAATATGGTAATTAAAAGATTCACAAATTTTTATTTTTTTCTTAAATTTTTAATTAATCAGTTATTAAAGATTATCAATCAAATTAAGTATTGTACCACTGAGCCCTTGTGCTGTATAAAGGTGTTTATTCAATTATATTCTATGAATGACCTCATAATACCATTCTTGTAATATTTTTTCTTTGACTTCACTCATGAAAAATTGACAGATAGTATTTGGGACTCCTTTACTTGGTTGATTATAATTTTAATTGATTTACTTAGTTATTTATGAAATAGAATGAAAGTTTGGTAATTCTTACCCCCTTCCAGAGTGAATTTCAGGGGGGGTATTGCCAAATTTTCAAATAAGATGTGTAAATTTCTTGACTTGAAAAAAATTTGGAGTGAAATATGAACAAAAAAATAAAAAAACAAGTCATCAAAAGTTTTTATTAAGCGGTCAATTTCCTCAACAGATTTATTAGTTTTAATGCATTTTATCAAGAAAATGTTCAAAAAAAAAATCAAATTGAAATATGAATGAAAAAATAAAAAAAACTATTCATCAAACATTTTCACTAAGCAGTCAATTTCCTCAACAGATTTATTAGCTTTAATGCATTCTATCAAGAAAACTTTCTAAAAAAATTTGGAATAAAATATGAATGAAAAAAAATAGTCATCAAAAATTTTCATTAAGCATTCAATTTCCTGAACAGATTTATTATCTTTAACAAATTCTATCAAAAAAACTTTCTTTTTTGAACAATCTTCAAGTTGATACTTGAATTTCATTTGATCCAATAGGAAATTTTACTCAAGAGTTTTCTCCGCTTTCTTTATCTTGAATATCTTCTCCTCCAAGTCATGTACTCTCTCATCCAACTTTAGAAAAAGCTTGAATTTCTTCTCCTATTCTAGCTTCGGGCTTTCTTGCTTGAGGATCCTTGTTTCATTCATCAGCCTTTTTAGAAATCAAAAAAACAGATGTGAATAAAAAATAAAAGAACTAGACAAGAAATTAAAGTTCACTGGAGTGAGATCAGGTTATATTATATTTCCATAAGGATTTATTGAAAAGATATCTTGATTGGTGGAAGTCAAATGAGGGGAGGCTTGAGTAGAAGAGGAAGGGAAAAGATTTCTTCTGAAATCATGTTCAGAGATATCATCTTCTCCATCCAACATGTTTTCAGGATTAACATTAGCTTTCCCTCCAAATATTGAATACATCTATTTATAGTAATGACATAAAGAATCAAGTTTATTGTCTATAGAATTGATGCCCTTAATGATATCAAGGTCAGTAATACCAAAAACAGTGGAAGATGAAAGAGTCTTAGCCTTTTTTTTATTTTGCTTCATTGTGCTTGAAGCATTCAGACATCTTTTTAGGAATAAGAATAATCCTTCCCTTTATCTTATTTCATAATTCATTGGACATTAGAAGATATCCATTGATGTTTGATGCAGGGGTCTTTCCTAATTTAGTTGCATTTTCAGTACCTAAACAAGAATCATAATTAGTTTTAGTTTTCAGCCAGTTGATAAGTATGAGATGATCATATTTTTTTAGCTGAAAAGTCTTTGATTTCTCAGCTGAGTGGGGTAAAGAGGGAGTAATGGGATTTGAAGAACAAATGGGGGAAGGCTGCCTTTGAGAAGATTTATGATGGCAAGGTATTTTGAGATAGTTGAAGATGAAAAGGAGAAGAAAAAAACAGATGAGATGGAGATGGTTTTTGAACATATAGAATGAATAGACAGGATGGAAGTGCACATCAAGTTAGAGAGGCTGGCACATCCAGAAAGTTTTCCAAGATATGGTTATGAAAAATTGATGATAAAAATGTCAGATATAGGTGAACATTGACACATAAAAGGTGTAATAACCCAATTTTTAGCAAAAATTATTGTTGAAGATCGTTGGGGTATAATGATTTTTATCTGAAATTAATTTAATTGTGGATCAGTCAACATTGATACCCCCTATTGTATGAATAGGATTATTAAGAAAAATGATTACATCTTTTTTTTTTTTAGAAACCAAAAATTAAATTGAATTAAATTAAAAAAAGGGGGGGATGGGTGGGTGGGTGAGACAGAGGACAGAATGGGAAAGGATGAGAAAAACTTTTTATGCAAGTTCATGATTATATCACCCTGGATGGATTTAAAATAAAATTTAAAATGACAATATAATATAAACCAATGAGACTAGAAATGGATTTCAATGTTTTTTCATTAATTTAATTTATTTATTCCTTTATTCTTGTTGTTGAGTTTGACCCTAAAAAATGGATTGTGTCACAAAGCACGTGAAACTCAAAGCAAAATTTTTGATTTTTGATTTTTTTTTTCATATGCAATATATTAGGGGGTATTAATATTAGAAATTAGTAATTATTTATCACAACAACAACTTCAAAAAAAAAGCCAAAAAAAGCCACAAACTTAACATTAGGGGGTGTCAAAGTTAGAAATTGGTAATAATTTAAAAGGTATTTTGAAAAACAAAAATAAAGCCACAAACATGAAATTAATTCTCAGTAAAAAGTTGCTTTGAGGGCACAATATGGAGTAATTAAAAAAATAATCATGGTTGATTTGGTGGAAAAAAGAGATATTTTGAAATGGAAGATTTCTAATTTTGATACCCCCTATTATATTCTCAATAAAAAGGTGTTTTTTTTTGTGGAAAAAATATGACCTATTTTTAAAAAAATAATCATGGTTTATGTGGTGGAAAAGAGAGGTATTTTGAAATGGATGATGTCTTACTTTGATACCCCTTCATAGGGGTTATCAAAATTGAGGGATCTCCAATTAGGGATCAGGAATTTTTTTTCCCAGGATCAGACATTATTAATTTTTGAAGATTCTTATTGACTAGCCCCAAGGCTAGTGGATAAGGAATCAACAATAATGCATTATTCAGCCACTTATACCCCAATTTCCATTCTTAATTACTGATCCCAAACTCATCACATCCATGATGGATTTGTAAAGAAGTCACATGACTTATAATTGCTGATTCCATCCTTAAGTCACTCCTCACTCTACGCTACTTACTTTTGGTGGAAAAAACTTAAAGTTATTTTCTATCTACACACCCCAACTGCACATTTGGGGGTGAATTCCCACTCCCCTCATCACATAAGCCTTACACCAACAACTATGAAACACCTCTCTACTAGGCAGCTACTTCACTCAATTATAAATGCTTTTGCTTTACTTTTAGTTCTTTATTATAAATCTGACTCTGATTAGGAAGATGCTTTAGCTTATATGTGTTTTCTTTCCAAAAAACGTTTTGTAAACCCAAGGGTGCCAAATTTTCTTCATGATCCCAGATATGATCTCCACTCCATTCTCAAAATTCCTCAATTAAACTTCACCCAATTCTTTCTGCAAAATTTATCAACTTATATCCAAACATCCTATCTTTCATAAAAATTCTCAAAATAAACAGCATGATCCTGCTATCCAACTTGCTGTCACACTATGTCACTTTGGCTCAAAGGCAAATGGTGCTGCTTTAAGACATTTGGAAAATCTCTTTACCATAGGATATGGGACAGTGATATTATACACCAAGTGCTGTATGATTTCCATCCTTTGCCTCAAGTGTCAAACACTTGCTTGGCCAACTCCACAACAGCGACTTGAATCCTCTCAAGTAATGCAAGCTGAAGGTTTCCCTGGCTGTGTAGAATTTGTTGATGGCATGACTATACCTTTTATTCAAAAGCCTGCTCATGATGGCAACCATTATTTTGATTGCAAAAAAAGGTTTCTTCAAAATTTTCTCCAAATTCACATCTTTCATAAACTTACTTTTTATCTTCTTTCTAGATACTCTATTGCTGTACAACTTGTATGCAATGTCAATAAAAAATTTATTGCTTTTCAAAGTGGCTGCCCTGGATCATGTCATGAATATTCCATCTTCCAAAGAATGAGGATTCCTCAAAGTCCTGACTCATACTTTGACAAATCTCAGTACCTCCTTGCAGACTCAGCATATGCAAGTGGAAAGTACATTATACCTGCTTTCCATGGTGCAACTTTAGAAAGTGACCCCAAAACCATCTTTAATCGTCACCTTTCCCAATCAAGAGTACAAATTGAGCATGCTATTGGGAGTTTAAAGGGAAAAGTTTCTAGTCTCTGGGAGCTCAGAATCCAATTTCAAAAAAAAAATAGAAATAAAAACTGCAAATCATTGGATAATGACTTGCGTTATACTCCACAATATCCTAGCTTATTTAAAGGATGAGTGGAATGATCTTTATGAAGAAGAGGATCCTGAACCAGCACAGGCTCTCCCCTCCCCTGAATCACAAAACATTCATTCAACTGGCATATGCTCTGTCATTATGCCACTCACCCTCCATCATTTTGACACACAGCCCTTTTAATTTTTTGTTTTCATACTCTTCAAATGTCCACTTTGTATACTTTATTCACTTGGCTTGGTATTTTTGTTTGTTGCATATTCATTTTTTTAAATTTATGGTGAATATCTCATTTTTGGATGGCTGATTGGTTTTCTTTCACCAGCTCAACATGAAATCACATATTTTCTGAAATTGCATATTTTTTCAGTGTTTCAATCATCATCATTAATACCAAAGCCAGTTTCATTTGCAGCATGATGAGCCTTTTTATATTTTGATTGATAACTCTTAAATCTCTCCTTCATTTGTTTAGGATTGATATCGATTCTCCCCCTTATTTTCTTCCTTACTTCATTGGCCATCCATAAGTAGCCATTAACCTTTGAAGAAGGTGGGCATCCAATATGAGTGGACTTTTCACATCCAAAACATGCATCATAATTTTATTTCATTTTAAGGAAGTTGATTATGATGAGATAATCATCCTTTTTTAGCTGAACTGACTTTGATTTTTCAGGTGTGGGGCTTGCTTTACGAGGAGACTTTTGTGACAAAGCAGATTTTTGAGTTACCTTTTGAGATTTGGAATGTCTGGGAGGTATTATAAAACTGGTACATAACAAGAAAAGATATTAAGAGGTAGAAGAAATAAGTAAAAAAGAATGTAAACATGCCTGGTCAAAATGTTGTAATAAAATGTTGAAAATGTTAGGAAGGGGTGTGGGCCGAGGATTGATGGGTAGGGAGCAAGGAAGGTCAGTGTGTCACATGTGACAGGGATGGGGTAAGAAAGGAAGGGATGTTGTGGCCAACATGTGGTTGTGAAAAAAAAACAGGAAAAAAGTGCTGATTTGAGGTCATAACTGACACCCTTTTTTGAAATAAGTGACTTTTTTTGCAAAATTTAAGTGCTGATTTGTAAGTGCTGATTTGGTTTGAAATCCGCACTTAAGTTAAGTGCGGATTTGCCAGAACTGACACCCCCTATTCTTTATTTTATATATTGATTATTATTATTATTATTATTGTTGTTGTTGTTGTAACTTATTTCTTCCATAGCCTTATGATAGATAACATGATGGACTACTGAATGAGTTGAGCAACAAGTTCTTGAGTGAGTGACAAAAGCTAGTGTGATCATACTTTATCATCTTCACTCCACTCTACTTTCTTATAATAATTTTATACATGAAACTAAAATTCATCCTTTTCATCAAGATGAGTTAACCTTATTCATTAACTATTAAGAGATTGAATTAAATGAATAATACTTTTTTTTTATTTTTTTTTATTTTTTATTTTAGATATTAAAGCTTGTTTGTCATCATAGTCCAGTCTAGTCTAAACTGATGATATATTTTAGGTAAAAAGGAATAAGGTGAGATTCAATTTACTTTTCCAGCCTCTTGAACTTACTTCCGATCTCTCTACATCATTTTATTCTCTAGCAAATTCATTCCATAAAAAAAAAATATATATATAAATAAAAAATAAGAAACCCTAATTTTATCAACTCTTATGTCTCGTCGTTGTCGTAAATTAACCACTATCAGGTTCGCTATGTACAATCAAAACAAAAACGACGATGACGAAGAAGAAGAAGAAGAAGAAGAAGAGAAAAAGAAAGAGGAGGGTGTGAAGGGTAACAATAACGAAAGTAATATCTATCAACAATCAACTGAAGATGATAGAGAAGATGGTCAAGATAACGAAGAAGAGGATGAAAATGAAGAAATTCAAGATGAGAATGAAGAAGAAGAAGAAGAAGAAGAAGAAAAGGATGATGATGATGATGATGATGATGATGATGAATTACTTGAATCACTAACAAGACAACAAATCTTAACAATCCATCAAGCTTTTCGAAACGCTAATTCCAACTCTCTTTCTAAATCAAAATTTAAACCAATCTCAAAATCTAATTCCCAATCACCACCAAAAAGGAAAGAAAGTGGAGGGTTTCTAGTGGAAGAAGAAGAAGAAGATGATGATGATGAGATGTTTCAAGGCGGTGGAGGTTTCTTACCCGACGACACCGACGAATCAACACTTCACCACCACGAACATGACCATGATCAGAATACCAATAAAGATCACACTCATGAAGATGACGACAACGACGATGAAGACGAAGATGGCGATGAAAAAAACAACCCATCATCAATTTCCTCACAAGAAATTTCATTGACTCACATCCCTCAAGCACTCAATTCACTCTCTTTACCTGGCAAAGATCAAGACATTTTAAACATCTTCCAACAAGTATCCGAACATGGCAAAGTAGGCATCTTAGAGTTCACAAAAGTTTGTGCGGTCCTTATGAACCCAGACAACTCAATGGAATCCGAAGAAGAACAAGAAGAAAGTCGGAAATCCAAAAAAAGTAAAGTGAAGAAAAAAAGAGTCATCAAGCACTTGCAACTTAAAAGTAATGTTGACGAAGAAAGAGAATATGAGCCTTCTCCCCAATCCCGATCTCGATCAGTTGGTGGACGAGGGACAAGAAGTCGAATGAAAAAATCTGCTAGATGGGATACGAGTGATGAGCAACAAGAGGAATCTGTGATGGACACTTTTCGTCTTTTCCTTGGACGTCGCACAGTTGATGATTCATCTGTTAGGTAAGATTTTGGGTCTCTGAATGTCTGTAACATTTCTTATATACAGATGGGTCATCTAATGATCAATCATATGCGCAGAAACCATACGATTGGTTTTAATGAATTACGCAAGGTGGCAGATGAGTGCGTCATTGTTTATTTTACTTTATATATGAGAAGGATATCATTACATTTTGCTCATCATTAATGATCATGTAACAATCAGATTAGGAGAATCCCTTACGGATGAGCAGGTAACTCTTTTTTGGCAGTGATATTGCAGTGTTTAATGTGGCTGCTAATGTTGTAAATGGGATGTGAATGAATGCTGTCAGATAGAGGAAATGATCAATGTGACGGCTATTGAAGGTGATGGACCGGCAGTGAGTTTTGAAGCGTTCAAGAAGGTGATGAAAGAGATCAACATCTAGTAGGGATAACAAACCTAATCTTCTTTTTGAGGAGGTGGACCACAAGGTTGGAGCATTTTCTGATTATGAATTCCGGCCAATGATGTTAGCTTATGTAAGGTTTGACGAAGGTAGGAGTGAATGCAAGGCAAACAGGGACTGACTTCACACATTTCAAACTTGGTACGACCGATAGATTCACCCTCTGCAATGCTGAGATACATGCATAGGGCGGGATGGCCAGCAATTAAAGCATAAGTATCTCTGTGCTGATGAGTGAGCCACTCACTTGAAGTCAAAAGAGAGGATGAGGATAAGAAATAGAAGAAGACGGAAGTAGATAGAAAAAGAAAAAAGCGCAACTGTTTAGTGAGATCAGCATGACCAGTGCCGACATATCGTGCATGGAGTTGCTCGAGCTGAGTGTTGGCAGTGTATCGTAGTTCAGACTGTTGAGAAGAGAATGATGAGATGAGTGAAGAGAGAAAGAAAGTGAAGGAAAAATACAAACCATGAAGTGGAGCAAAGTGAATGAGGACGCCACATTGAATAAGAAGATGAGCTGCTATTCAATTTAGTGCAATATGCATCATATCCAATGTCCTCCCAACCCAGCCAGTCTTGTCTTGCGATATATTCACCACCTGTAATCAGTTTCCTTGTGAATGAAATTGATGCATGATGAGCCTCCATCTTGGTTTTATTTTAAGTTTTTAATTTGACAATATTCAATGAGATTCACAAGTCTAGGGGAGTAAGAATGTGATCTAAAATATTAAAATTAATGCCAAAAAACATTTGGAGAAGTTTCACATTTCAATCCTTAACTCTATAAAGGTTATGCTGTTAATAATATAAAATAGTCTTTGGATTAGTATCCCATTCTTTAAATATTGAGTAGACCAACCAAAATATGGGCATACACATGCTCATAATATGTTATATTAGTATCAAAAGTATAGATGAGAGATGAAGGGACATTACCTAGCCATTGTATCAGAGACCATCAGAGAAACAACTCCAATAAAAGAGAAGTATAATAACCCCAGAGGCACCTGTTATTACTAGGGTTTGTGCATTATAATAAGAATTAGTAAATCAAGTTGAGCTAAAAGTCTGAAAAAAAATACATTCAACAGAAAAAAAATGTGGACAACTGATAACATGTGCCAATCCCTATATTTGATTTGATTAAGTTCTAGCTCAGCTGTAATTTTTCTGGGAAGACCTTGCACTGAACACTGAGCATGCTAGCTTGCGTGAAATCAACTCTGAGTTATGCTTGAGTCACAAATGGATTGAGGGATGTTAAATAGAAAGTCTTATTTCAGGAGCCTTTTTTATTTATTTATTTATTTATTTCTTTAATTTCTTATAATCTCACCCAGCTAGGGGAATGAAGGCATTGTTAACTAATAGGCTAGGTACATGTGAGGAGTAATGAATGTAGTGGGTAAGTTGTCTGGGCAATTTTCAGGATAACAGGGGGAACTAAGTGCCTTTGAGGACACAGATGGGGTTGCCATAGGGGGAAGGGTGGAGGTTAATCCTTGAGGGGTCATGGTTTGATGGGCAGGGTCTTCAAGAATTTAAGGGGAGTGGGATTCCGCAGCTGACCCAAGATGAATGACCAGGCATGATTGTCCAAATAATGGGGGGATGGCAAAGTGGGGTGGGTTCTCCAGCCTTCACACACATGTCCATCCACCATAGGTTACTGAGGGAGAATAGAGATATCATTTGGAGAACAAGAAATCAACACCAGCATGAAAATGAGTGTGCCAACCATGGATAAAGAGGGTGTGGTGAAAGGGGTGTGAGGCAGCAAGGATTTGAACCAGCAACACAAAAGTCAAGGTGAGTTACTAGTGGACATCCAGGCAATGATCTAACCACATAGACCATCTTTCCCCTTTTAGGAGCCAATAAGTTCCAGTATGTATTTCAGACAGGGAACAGTGGAGACATCAAGTAAATATAGCCAACCTTATTTTAGGAGCCAATGAGTTCCAATTGTTGAGTAGTTAGGCTTATGTACTTAGTTATTCTGAGTAAAACCTGTTTCAGCAGAATCCAGGTTCTCTGGTTCTTTCTGGAGTCCTTAGTGCTGATACTATGCAACAGGTTATGGGCTGTCCTGCATCAGCTTAAGTAGCTATCAGTGCCACAAGACTCCACTACATTATCAGAAGAAAAGCGTGAGTAGCCAAAAGACCCCTAGTGCAGTCGGAGCACTGGTAAAAATTTACCCTCCCAAAACATCTATGTCATCTCAGAAACCTCCCCTCTCTCCCCTAAACTGCCCCCTGCCCCTTGGAATCCCTCCCTCTCTCTTGGAATTTAACTCCCTTTCTTAGAAACCCCCCTGTTCCCTTTTAACCTCTCCCTCTCCCTCAAAACTCTCTACCCTACCTCTAAATATCTTCCCCTATCTCTGATCCCCCCTCCCACTCTCCTGTCTTATACTCCCCTTGGCTATTACTCCAGTCTTATACTCTCCTTGGCTATTGCTCAGGATAAGATCACTATTGGAACAATACACTATCATCTTTGTCACCTAATGCCCAATTGCCCCACTCCCATGAATCTACCTGCTCCAGTGAATGTGTAAATAGTCTTCTGTTATTGAAGAAATGTCTAGAGGCAATGAAATTAGTTTTGGATCTTACTGAAAACTTACCAAAGCTCAACAAAGACTTAGACAACTGGGAGGTTTGGCATAAAAGGACCTTGGCATTAGTTAAAAGTATTGTTGGTTCCATTGGCTATGCTTCCAATCAAAGCATGCCAGATGATCAAGAAGCTGAACTGGTGGCATCCAACATCATTTATCAAATGCTCAATTCAGAACTCCAACTCAATATTCACACTGATTGGACACCATATCAATTGTACCACTACCTACTTGATGAATTCAACTACATCCACACATCCCACATTGCAGCTGAAAACATAGAGAAACTAAAAAAGTGTGTTGATTGGATCAACTCAAAACTGGAAGAATTTATTGAAAGGTGTGATGTTGAAGAAAAAACTAACAAGTTTATTACTGTTGATGTAACTTCAGGTGGTGAATGTGTGGTTGGATCTTCTTCTCCCTCTTCAAATTATTTCTTGATCCCCTCATTTTTGCAAAAAGTGAAAAAGAATGGAGTTATTAATTGTCCACATTCCATGAAAGGCTCCCTCATAGATTGGAACTTGCAAGTAGGTCATGCAAGTGAAAATTTTTTCAAACATGTCATCTGTCAATCTTTAGGTTATGGTCTTCCTTTGTCAATTCCACTTGGATCAATCATTTGTGAAGACTGCTCAATTATCAAAAGTACAAGAACAGCATCTGCATCAAGAGAAAGTTGACCAGAATCTTTGATGAGTCTTATTGTTGGTGACTTATTTGGTCCTATGGATCCCACAATCAATGGAGCTAGATGGGCAGCTATGTTTCAAGAAAGTTCAACTTCATATGGTGAAGAGTTTTTTCTCAAAGCTAAATCTGATGCTACTCAATCTTTTGTTTACTTTTATAAAAAGTTGGAAAATGTCACTGGAAAGAAACTCCAAGCTCTGAGGACAGATGGAGGTGAAATGCATAGCAAACATATGGCTCAAATACTAGAAAACATTGGAGAAAGTCACCAAATTACTTGTCCTTACCACCTTGAGCAAAATGGCACAGCTAAACATCTCAACTGCAATGTTGGAGATATGACCAATACCATCCTTCTTTCTAGTGAACTTCCTGAATGCTTCAGGGGTCTTTCTTACAAATGGGCAGCTCATGTTCATAATTGTCTTCCAAATGTCAAAATTGGTGAAAAAACTCCTTTACACCTGATGTACAACTGTGAACCCAACTACTCTAATTTTTGGATGTTTGGCAAAACTGGTTATGTCCATATCCACAAAGAGACTTGACAAAAACTTGATCAAAGAGCTCTCATTTTTAAGTGTGTAGGTTACTCCTTGAACAATTCTGGTTGGATTCTTTGGCATGAAGAGACAAACATCTTTTTTTGAATCTGAAATGGCCAAATTTCCTGGTGACACTCTCCCTTCAAATGATGTTGCTCTTCAAGCACCACCTGTTAATCCACCATCCAAAGGTTCTCTTGGTCACATTCTCAATAATGTGAAGCTTGGTAATTTCAAAGATGAAGAAACTCTTCTTCCTCAAGAAAAATCTGTTTCTGATGTTGTCAATAAGGGTATGTCTTACTCTTATATTATTCAAAGAACACACCTACAAGCTATGCTTTCACCTGATCACCAAAAATGGGAACAAGCTTGCAAATGAGAATTGGAAAACATGAAAGAAATTGATGTGTGGTATGAAGAGAAAATTCTTCCTGGTGCCAAGATCACAAATTCTAAATGGGTTTTTACTATCAAGAATCCTTCTGCAACATATCCAACTCACAAGGCTTGTTATATGGAAAAAGGTTTTCTTCAGCAATATTGGATTGGCTTCACTGAAACTTTTGCTCCCACTTCTACTTTTGACTCCCAGTGTTTTCTTTTAACCCTTTCAGCTTATCTTCAGTGGAAAGTCAAATAGTTGATGTTACAGCAGCCTATCTCCACAGTCCAATTGATGAACCCATATAAGCGCTTCCTCCTGAAGGATATCAACTAAAAGATGAAGACAGTGCTCTCCATCTGAAGAAGGCTCTCTACGGTACTAAGCAAGCAGAAAGATGTTGGTGGCTTCACATTTCCAGAAAATTGGATGAGCTGGGTTATAAAGCAAGTCAGTATGATAAAAGTTCTTATGTTCTCATAAAGAAAATTTTTTTGGGTGTTGTGTGGATTCATGTAGATGATGGAATTGTGACTGGAAGTAGTGAAGAGGTTTTGAAAGAGTTAGAGGATAGTTTGGATAGTTCTCTGAAGGTAAAGTGGACTGAGAAAGTAAATGGAATAGTTGGTGTTGGTATCAAAGAAGTTTTAGAAGGATTTGATCTCAACAGTTTTTAGCTCATTTAGAAGATTCTGAGGACCCACAGTTCATCTGGTCTGACAACACGGTCACCTCTTCCTCAAAGTCTAACCATTGAAACAGCAAAAGATCAAGAAGAAGCAGTGGACACCACCAAATATCTTTCAATTCTTGGTGCTATCAGTTATGCAGCAGTTGCAATCAGGCCAGATCTTTCTCTTAAAGTCAATTTTCTAGAAATATTATCCTATAACCCAAACTCAACACATTGGACTTCACTCAACCAACTTTTGTGATATGTTCAACATACTGCAAAACTTTCTCTTCATCTTCACCCTGAACACAATTTCCCTCTTGAGTTACTTTCCTTTACTGATTCAACTTGGAAGAACAAAGAGTTCTCAAGATCACAATCTGGTCATCTTCTACTTCTTAATGATTACCCAGTTGTATGGACATCAAGACATCAACTTACTGTAAGTGATTCCTCTATGTCTTCTGAATATGTTGCTCTCAGCAGTAGTATGAAATATTCTATTTGGATATTTAATCTGCTCAAAGATCTCTCTCTTGAACTCTCACCTGTCAAGATTCACTGTGAAAAACAAAGGGGAAGTTTCCAACTCAATGGAAAACCCTGGTAACAAACATACAAGACATATTGATAGGTGTCATTATTTAGTGAATGAGCAAATCTTCCTCAAAAAAGCATCTCTGGAGTGGGTCCCTATTTCTCAAATGTGTGCTGATATTCTCACTAAATCACTGGGCCCAACTCTTACTTTTCATAGGAGAAAGGATTTTTGTGTGTGGTAAATTAATGATAATAATAAATAATAAACATAAACATAAAAAAACCCTACCACTAATGAATATTTATTTATTTTAGCTTATTTTACTGTAAAAATGGAAGAAAATGGTTAAAAGTTTTGGAACTGGTAATAATGATTGGATAACAGTGGGCTGCGGGGGGGGATCAAAGAATTTGAAATGAATACATGGAAATAAATAAGTAGGGGGGGATGTTGAGTAGTTAGGCTTATGTACTTAGTTAGTGTGAGTAAAATCTGTTGCAGAGGTGTAGAAAGACAGTTCCATAGTATAGATTGGCAGTTTCAATCTCAACTTTAGTTAATCTTTGTAGCAACTCAGAGACACTTTGATTTGTCTGGGAAAAAGATAACTTAGTTCTTGATTCAGTTTTCAATAAATGTGTTTCATAAAATTTTTCTAACTCACAGAATTTGTTTGAAAGTTCATTATATTTATTACTCAATGAATCATATTTAAGAGTTAGAGACAAATGTTCTTTCTCTAATTCTTTATTATGTGTTGCTAATTGAGAAATGTTTAATGTCAAGGATGAAATTGTATCACTAGTGAGCTTAACTGTCTGTTCCTCACAATCTGTCATTCTATTCCACAATTCTGAAACAATTCTATGGACAGTTGGATTATTGTTAAAATATTCCATGTCTTCCTTTTCAATTCTCTCACTCTTCTGTGAACTTCTCATCTCACTAGTAGGTGGTGGCAGCTGAGGTTTAACTGTATTATCATTATAAATAGTACTTTTATTGTGGACAAAAGACAAGTCAGGTGTATCTACTCTACAACCTAAATTTCTTGAATCCTCCTCTATTTTCTGCACAGATTTAACATCAATAGGATTACCTATATTGTAATGATCAGTATTGTTTTCAATCTGAGAGGGTAATCTACTTGCCATGGGATAGATGCCAGTCCTGATTTTTGGCGCTTTTTTCCTTTTTAAGGGTGAACTGAGGAAGTCAGATGAGGTGGGGGATCCCTGTTGCAGCTGTAGCTGGTCCATTGTTGATGGAACCAGTCCCATTTCCATTTGTCCACCAGGATTTTCTCCTGGGAGTGAGTTGACCCTCCTGGGATAGGGGGTTGCTGACTTGGTTGACTTGGCTGGCCTCCCTTTAGCTCTGCCAGTGCCTGATTCATTTGCTGAAACCCTACCTTGCAATTGTTCTGTAATTGCTCTACCTCTTTGAACATGAGTGACTTGGATTCTTCCAACTTCAGAACCTGTTTGGCCCAGTGGGACAGTTGATCCTGAAGAGGAGGAGACCTCTTTTTTATAGTTATCTTTTTTAAAAGGGCGTCCTTTTCTTTTATGCTCATGTTTTCTGCCTGGGGGTATTGCTGACCCTCCATGGTTATGTCCTGGATAGTTTTTGTTAGCTTTAGACCTGGTATTATAAGCAGGCTTTTCACTTACACTGTCCTCAGGAGCACTCATATTGTTAAGAATGAAAATATATCACGTCTAAAGAAAGGAAAAACTCTATGGAATTAGTAGACAAAAGTTATTAACAATGTTATTACTAATAAAAAAGCACTGGAGCTTACCCTGAATTTATATCTTTATTTATTTAAATAAAATATAAGAAAAATTCAAAAAAATCTGTTAAAAATATTATAATAGGTTTAACTAGACCTTTATAAGGGTGAATAACTAGCTTACCAAGCTTTAAACAAATACCAATTTAATTGGGTGTTATATTGGTGTCCAAATACCAAGTGAAATTGGGTTTATATTGGGTACAGTTACTACTGTAAATACCTAATTTTTATTATAAAAAATTAGTAAAATTATTATAAGGGTTCTTTTCCACAATCACTGAGTTATGATGACCCACTAATGTGCAGAAGACCCAAATATTTAGTTATTTTGAGCTGTACTAAAGTAAAAATCACGTCCCAAGGCTAATACTAAATAATAAGTAAAATATAAGGAAAGACCCCCAATTGTCAGTATATTCTAGTATATAAGTATGATATAATAGTGTTTATTTATGGTCCTACTACTTATTAATAAATGATTTAGTGATTAAACCTCAGGGGAAGACTAATAAAATAGTTTTACTTAAATAAAACTCACAATACTTGGATTTAAATGCGTGCTAGTGGTGGAAAATAGATGAATAAAATATAGTTATAGCTTATATAAAGATAATATCAATTTATAATGGCTTTATAATATATTTCTGAATTCCAATAATTGTATTGTAGTGTTTTTTTGAATTTTAGTAAGTTAATGATGATAAATAACCGTCAAAATCCCTCCTTACTTATACCCAAATCCACTGGAGTGCACAGACCTTCAATCCAGATGATGTCACTGCTATCCCCGGCAATTACAGCACTGTGGGAGCCCATCACCTCCCCATGGCTTCCACTTCAAGCAGTCTCAACACCCAGACCTCCAGTAAGGACCCTTCATCACAATTAATAATAACACAGATCTATACCACAAATAGAAAATCCAGATAAAAGCGGATACCATAAAGAAACAGGTAAAATAAGCAATCAAAAAGAGATTTAATGAAACACAAAGCATATAAAGGAAACAAATAAAATTTCCAAGCCCCCAATAACATCCCCAAGCATCCACATTAACCCAGAAATGACCTTCCAACCCATAAATCCGCGAATAACCATCCAAGGAAGTAAATTAAGTTGTCCAAACTGAGTGTATGCGCCTGATATAGATGTCTATGCTTCTGTAGGCATTGTGAGTCCACTGATTTTGTCCATATGACCTAAAATAAGCAGAAAAATAAAGGTTATAGGCTATTTATGGGCTAAAACCCACTTATATACCTAAATATACATAATATAATGCATATTTCACTGAATATGAGATTTATGTATACATATAAGCTTATGTATGTCAATAATTACTTCATATCACTTAAGATAAGTATATTATGACTCCATTAACATCTTAATAAGTATTATTAAGCTATGTATAAGCTATTTAAACTACTATAATTTATATAATAGAATAATAATTATATATATATATAATATAATAATATATATTATTATTTTAACCTTATTTTTAAGATATAAGCTTAATTTACTTAAGGTTATCTTATTTTAAGCATAAGAAATACTCAGTCCTAGGGATATCTAGGCTGACAGGTTCTCCTACACAAGATCAGTGCTACTACAAGAATATCAAATGGTAACTAAGTATATCAATAATCTAAGTACATTTGTTATAATTAAACCTGGTTCTAATAGCGCTCAAAAAAATTCTGTAAGACTACTATTAGCCCATGATTCTTTAACTTTCTGAACATACTCTATACTTCTTGAAATTACTAACTATATAATAAGTACTGTTCCACCTTTTATACCTATTATAACGACCCGTGCTTGCCATTTGAGTATCCACTAATCCTAAAACCCTTTGCGCTAAGTAAGTACCACTCCTTCAAGTCTTACTTTATTTTCTTCTATTTTTTGAGCGCTTCTTATCAATTCACTTGTTCTTCTTGTGCTACCTTCTTTTTTCAACATGTTTCTACCAGCACTAAGTGTTTTTAGCTTACATTTAAAGCTCATTGCATCTCCCTAATTGTGAAATCTCTACTCTCACTTAAAACTACTGCTTAATCCATACTATTCTTTTAGCCCTGGTTGTGGCTTCCTCAAGTACATATCATACCTTCTTGTCTTATAGTCCAGTATGCAATTCCCTCTAATTTTACTTGCCGCAGCTTGTATACCCATAGTACACAAAAAAAACCATGTGTGGAGAGTCTACTTTTTCTGTAAATTTGAAGACCCATTGGTTGCGCTTCCGTAACCATCTTTCCTAGAAACCCCTTTGTTGTGCTTCCTGAGTACTGAGACATTTTCTGCATTACTGCAAGATGTTCACCACAGCTGCATCTAGGTTCTCCAGTTTTTTATGGAGTACTGAGTACTGATACCATGCACCAAAAGTAAGTATTGCATATAGCAATAATGCTATTTCTATTTCTCAAGGATACTGGTAATACATGCAGAGTTTATTTCAAAATATAACCTGTAATGAACCAAAGACTTGGTTCAATAAACAACTAACAATTATAATATAAGAATTAGTTTAAGAGAATTTTTCTAACCTGTAATGAATCAAAGCCTTGGTTGAGAGAAACATTTTTCAATCTAAATACACTGTTTATATATATGAGAAGTTCTAAATATATATTGTTATTTTCTATTCCACAACAATGATTAACATTATTAACCATATTTTTTTGTTATGAAAAATCTGTAGTAAATGATCATACTTGACACTTCCCATTAAATAGAACATAAAAACTGAATCAAAAAAATAAAATTATAATATTTATTATTGTCATATATATATTTTAATTTAAAAAAATTTTTTTTTATCTCATTTTATTTATTTATTTATTTTTATTTTATTTATTTATTATTTTGGAATATTTTTTTATCCTTAGAGTAAAGAAAATAAAACACAAATAAAGAAAAAGAAAGAAAAAAAAGAAACAATTTTTTTTAAAAGAACTTTTAAAAGACCCTTTGTAAACACATCAGCTAATTGATTGGTAGTAGAAACCCAGAGACATTTGATAGAAACAGAAAAAATCTGCTCCCAAACATAAAAACAATTACATTGGAAGTGTTTTGTTTTCTTATTTATGTTTTTAAAATTAGATAAGGAGACTGCGGCTGTATTATTTCAGAATAAATTAGTGGCTGGTAAGATTTTATGAAACATATCTGTAGAAAAATTACAAAACCACATGACTTCATTGCTGCCTGAGAAACAGATTATTATTCTGCATGTGCAGAAGAAGTTGAAAAAAACATTTGACTTCAAGAAGCCCATGATACTGATGCTCCATAGGCCAAAAGACAAAAGCCTCCCACAGAGCTACTCAACTCACCACCCCAGTTGGTGTCAGCATAACAAGATATGGGTTCATCAGAAGAGGGACAAAGAGATAATTCAAAGTTTTTTGTAGCACATATGTAGTGGAGAATATTTTTGACTGCCTTCCAGTGAATAATATTAGTTTCTTTAGCGCATCAACAAAGATATCCAACTGTGTAATACAAATCAGGTTAAGTAGCAACTGCCAAATCATTGAAAGTCCCAAAAACACTCAGAAATTTAGTAGGATCCACTTGTTCTAAACCATCATCATCAGTTTAAGTAGTGAGAGTTAAAACAGGATCAATTGGAGTTTTACAATAAGATGAGGCAAAAACCATAGTAGACAAAAGTTTATCACATAATTTCTGTCGATTATGTGAAATATACCCTCTTCATCATGTCTAGCACCAATACAAACAATATATATGATTGAATACCGCCAGGTAATTTTAATTTTAGACATTAATGTGTCTTGGAACCATTTTAATATGGTATTTGATGAACCAAACACACAACCATCATCTAGGTGAGCCCATACATACAAGACATCATCTCCTTTGCAATAGACATAGACACCAGGATCATAAGTCAAACATTGAAATCCTGCTGATATAAGTATTTCTGAAAAACAGAAATACCAACATCTTCCAGGATGTTTGGTACCATACAAAGATTTTTTTAAATGTAAGACATTCAAGTTATTTTTTAATGAGACATTAGATGGAGGTATTACAAAAATATCTTCATTGATATTGGAATTAAAATAGGCTCCAGCAACATCAACATGAGCCACACAAAGATTATATTTGGCAGCTGAATTAAACAAAAAACACAGTGTAGAGAATTGAGATGTGGGAGAAAAAGTCTCTGTAAATTTGTTTTTGACCACAGGAAACCAACCTAGATTTATATCTTACAATATTGTATTCAAAATTGTATTTTATTGCAAATACCCAACAAGAACATATGGCTTTTGAGCCCTTTGGTAAATAAACCTCTTCACATAAATTTCTTGAGGATAACATGGCTAATTCATTTTTAAAAGTTAGGGTCCAATGTTTAGCATCTTTAGACTTAAGTGCAGCATTTAAGGGCTTAGGTAAATCATCAGATAAGCCGGATGAGTGAACACTCACTGTATCAATCATCTCTTTTTGAGCCATAAGAAGATCATTATTATTCATGGTAACTTCATTCACTTCACTTAACTTGGTTTGGTGGTTGTTTATAATAAGTTTCATTTGGAAGATTAAATGTTTCATATTTGAAACATGCAGAGAATAATATTAAAGCCCAGAAAGCAACAGGATCCTAAAAACGCCAGCCTTTAACCCTCTTGACATAGCCAATAGGGGGTATCAAATTTAGAAATCTTTCATTTCAAAATACCTCTTTTCTCCACCAAATCAACCATGATTATTTTTTAACATATGCCATGTTGTGCCCCAAAAATACCTTTTTACTGAGAATCAATGTTGAGTTTGTGGCTTTCTTTTTTGTTTTGTGAAATACCTTATAAAGAATTACCAATTTCTAACTTTGATACCCCCTAATAAAGATACAACATTGTGAAGTACAATCAAGAGCATGCCTTTTCTCCACAGGGATGTGAATAAAGCTGGTGTACTAAATACCCAAATATGACCAAAATAAGGATGGACACCCATAAAAAGCTAATAAGATGCAAGACAAGAAGCAGCAGTAGGAATTTGGCTGTTGAGATAAGGTGCACACATATAAGAAAAACTCCAAAAATTTTCAGAGAGACCACTAGAAAATAATAAGTCTTGACCCATAAGTTCAAGAGTCAAAATCCATCTCTCAGCTTGATCATTTTTACAATGGTTTTACAGAGTAGTAACTTGATGTTGTACACCAAGTCAATTAATAATTGATTGAAATGTACCACCAGTAAATTCTTTGCCCTCATCAGTTTTCAGTGTTTTAATAGATTTTTCTGTTTGATTTTGTTCAAAAGCGAAAAAATCCTCAAAGAATCTTGCAGAGTCAGATTTCACAGAGATGACATAAACACAAGTGAATTTACTAAAGATGTCTTTGAAATACATCACATAGCAGCCTCCTCTAACACACAAAGGCAAAGGTCCAATGATGTCAGCCACTACTAAATCTAATAATTTATAAGTACAATTGTAAGATGGAAGAGGAAGGTAAATTGATGAAGAAGCTAATGTGAAATTATTTCAAAAAGATGGAGCATATTAGTTATCTATATCAAAACCTGTAAAAAAACTAATCATTTTCTTTTATCATTGCTCACCAACATGTCCCAATCTATTGTACCATAAATTATAAACATAAGGAGGGGACAAGAATATGGATAAAGCAGATGGGTTTGGTGTTTCAGATAATCAACCATTTATCAAGAAGGAAGGAGAAGAGTCTTAAAGCCACAGAGAAGTAACAAAACTCCCATTATCTAGGTTTGATAAAGTAAGAGTATCATTGTTGAAAAGAACAAATATTCTATTCTTCAGCAATTCATAACCTGATTTCAAAGTTCTGTTTAAATCTTTTCAATAAAAAATATTATGTAAAATTGTGCAAGTACCAGTGACTCAATCAATAAAATAGGATTTACCAATACCAGAGATAATGGAGGTTGTGTTATTTGCAACAGTGATGGTGAAAGGTTTAGTAAAAGGCTCATAATAAAAAAAACTGAAAAGTTATTCTTCAAATGCTGAGTAGCTCCAGAATTGTATAAAATCATATCTTGATGATTTAAGTAAGCCAAGATAGAAAAACTGAAGGCAGAAGAGAAGTGTGCAACAGAAGATGGGTAAGTGCGATCAATATCATCTATTTGAGACAAAGATGCAGAAGGTTTTAATGGGATTAGTTTATTCATTATGAAAGAGTTGATTCTTTAAATTCTTTCTTCATCTCTTTTTTTAGCATTGCAGTTAGACAAGACATGACCTTTCTTAGCCCAGTAAGCACAAATTTTAGCATGGGTGTTGGATTTGATGTACATGATTTTGGTCATTAGCTACATCCACAGAGACCAGAACTCAATTAGATTGGCACAAGCATAATCTTTCATTGAGAGAAATTACTCAAGACTCCAAAGAGTTACATGTAAGTCCAGAAAAAGTAATACCAGATAAAGACTGGGAAAGGGATTAAAAATCAAAATCCCCAAATTGTGGTAGTAAGTTCAGTAAATTAATCATATACATCTCATCAGAGATGGAAGACTGTAATGGTTCCAATTTTTGCCAAGCTGGCTGGAGCTTCTGTAAATGAGAAGTAATGGTGCCATATCCAGGGTTGTAATCTAATTGGTTAAATTCTCTTAAAAAAGGGTGGACAGAAGAGATAAATGATTTTCAAAATTGAACCCACGAGGCATTCACAATAATTTCTGGGTCAGTAGTCATACAGAATAAATTTTGAATATTATCTTCAAGTGTATATTTAATGACACAAAAAACATACTTCTTCCCTTTTTTGGATCTTGGATCAGGTTAAGAATCTGAGAGATCATTGGTAATGATTTATTTGTCAAAGTCATGTGAAGAAATACCAGCAAGATAATCAGTTAAGTTGTCTAACCAATCAGTGAAATTTGGTCTTTTTAACATTTGCACAGCTAATCTAAATTCATAAATGCAAAAAGGTGGAAATCCATCCATATTAGTTAAGATTGAAGACATATTGCTGTTGTTTGGTGATATTTCAAATTCTGAAATAGAATGGGAAGAAGGCAATGTTTGTGTTATAGGGAGAGTAGGAAAAATTGAAAATGTACTGGATATGCGGTCAAAGCTTTCAACCCATAGGACATTTTTCAAAGGGATACGTCTTAAAGGCATTTCATACCTGGATTTAGGTATGATTTTATGATTTTATGCTTTCTTCTTTGTTTAGAGAGTATAGTAAAATGCATTTAAGCAAGGGTATCAGACAAGTAGTCCGGTATAAAGTTTTATATATTGAATGTTTAATTAATAAAATGTTTTTTTAGTATTTCTTAATACAAGTTGTTATTTGGTATCATAGATTTTGGATATAAATTGTTTCATAATAGCAAAGCATTTTCCCATAACCTATAGCAATAATGCTATTTCTCTTTCTCAAGGATACAAGTAATATGTGTAGAATTGATTTCAAAATATAATTTGTAGTGAACAAAAGCCTTGGTTCAATAAAAAACTAAGAATTATAATAAGAGAATTAATGTAAGAGAATCTTTCTAACTTGTAATGAGCCAAAGCCTCAGTTGAGGAAAATATTCTTCAGTCTAAATACACTGTTTATATATAAAAGTAGTTCTAAATATATGTTGTTATTTTCTATTCCACAACAATGATTAACATTATTAACATTATTCTTTGTTATGAAAAATCTGTAGTAAATGATCATACTTTACATTGCATACAGGGAAAATTTGTGACATCAAGTGAATATAGCCAACCTAATCAACAGAGAAAACTAACTAGAATTGAAAGTAAAAAGGATAAAAAAGCAGTATCTATAGTCCCAATGCAAGAGACAGAAATAATTAAAAGCTATAATAATAGGGGGTGTCAGTTCTGGCAAATCCGCACTTAAATTTGACCAAATCCGGACTTAAATAAGTGCAGATTTCCAAAACACACTAGCCCCAATACTGGTGGATTTCGAAATGAAATAAGTCACTTATTTCACTCAAATCCGCACTTTCTCAACCAAAAGTGCTGATTTCACCATCAAGTCCCATTTCACTTATTTGTCAGCATCATCCCATTCATATGCAGCACTCCGCAGAATAACACTTCATAACTCAAAACATTGTACATCACTTACATCTTCATCTCATATCATATAAGAGTTATGCCTTCTTCACTTTCAAATTGTGATAAATTACATAAAGCAATGACTTTCATGGCTCTTGAACTTCTCTTTGACTCTGATTCCGATTCTGATTCTGATCTAGAAGAAGATTTTGTCTTTTTATCAAAAATGGCCACGAAACGTTACCTTCTTCCCAGAAAGCCTCAAGTACTTCATACCCCCAAGTACACCATCCAAACACTTCTTAACCTATCTAAACCCAGTTTTAAACAGCTTTTCGGGACTTCTCAGGAATGTTTCCTTAAATTGCTTGAGATTATTCAGGATCATCCCATATTTCACAATAATTGTCAAAAAGAACAACAACATCCTTCAATTCAATTGGCCATCACACTATGTCTTTTGGGTTCAAATGGTAATGGAGCCGCTTTGAAACGTTTAGAAAATGTCTTTGATTTAGGGTATGGTTCAGTTAACACTTATACCAAACAATGTATCACTGCCATCAACTCCTTGGAATCTCAACTTCTCACCTGGCCAACAAAAGAAGAGCAACTTGAATCATCTCAGGTTATGCAAGCAGAGGGCTTCCCAGGATGTATTGGTTTTGTTGATGGTACTACTATTCCTTTGAGCCAGAAACCTGCTCAAGGTGGAAACAATTACTTTCACATTCTCGTCAAAAATTTTCACCAAAATATTTACAAGTCGAAAAAATTCTATATCTGTTTTAAAAAATTGGCAATACTCTCCCCTGCATTTTATTGAAGCAAGGGGTGGATATCACCAAAATTTTTCTAAGTCATCAATTTCACATGTCAGATTTGAAAATTTGGCAATACCCCCCCTGAATTTTATTGAAGTCAGTGGTGAAAGTCATCTAAATCTAATATAATTACATAAATTATTAAATAAATATCTAATATATATCAATTTCCCTTGTTTAAAGTAATGACAATCCCTCAAGCCAAAATGCAGATCAAATCTAGAAACAAAAGTTTGGGACTTTCCACAGGTATAGGCTAGAGGAACCCCATGAAACAAATAAATGTTATCATGATTACCTTTTATACAACACAAGGTCGTGGGCCCATTACTTTAGTTGAGGAAATTGATACATAAAAAATATTTATTAAAAATTTATGAAAAAATATAAAATTTTCGACGACAACTCTAATCCCCATACTTTTTGGATCTAGATAAAGTTTTTTTAAATCGATTAACTTTACCTTCTTTCATTACCTTATTGATTCTTTGAATCAACTTATGACTGATTTGAAATGAGCAACCAAAATGTGTTAAATCTTGACAAGATTCCAAACCAGGAGGATCTTGGTCGTTTGATGATTATCCTTAGAAGAATTCCAAATAGTTTTGATGATACCATTTACCAAACCAAAATCAATGATGCACCAGTAGTCAGGAAAATATAAACTATGTCCTTTGATTTTAGCTAGAGATGGTATTGGTTGGCCAGTTATTGGATTGATATATGAGAATATACCAAAAGTAAGAAAATTGGCATCATTCCTATCAATATGAATCCTATTGTGGAATCCAGAATGAGTGATAATAACATTAGAAAATAAAAGATATTTGTGGCTGATATCTTCCCATTCAGAGTAACACCAATTCGGTATTCCAACTTTGGTTTCAAGTTCATGATTTTTTTCAAATGCTTTATTACAGTGCTTTTTGAGTCAAAGAGCAAGAAAAGAGTTAAAGGAAGGTAGAGTGTCCCATAAGCAAAAATCTTCATCTTTTTGAGCTTTAGTGATATTCGTGAGCAATGAATATATGCCTAGATAATAATCATATAAGAGTTTCAGAATCCTTATCCTCTAAATATGCAATATAAAAATGTGAAATAAGACAAGTGAAATTTGGAAAAAAGGCTCAACTTCAAAGGTCAAAATCTCAGCAACCACTGAACCTAATTCAAACCTGTTTGTGGGAAATGAAAGATATGCTTTAGTAGAATCTTCAGTTAAAGGACATGTGATTTAAATAAACCTAACCCTAATTTGTTACATAAAAACATGAAATAAAAATTTAAATTGGGAAAAAAAAGGCTCAACTTTAACGGTTAATATCTCAGCAACCACTGAATTAAATTCAAATCTTTTTGTAGGAAATTAAAGGTAGCCTTCAGGAGAATCTTCAGTAAAAAGAACATTAGATTTGAATAAACCTAACCCTAATTCCGAGTCTGATTTTCAAAAATTTTACAAAAACTTGAAAAGTGGTAATGAAGATGAGATCAAAAGGAGTTTTATAAGTGCACTGTTATCCAGATAAGAGTCATACATATATTTAAGTATGAAGTTTTCATAAAAGGAATGAGATATCATATAGGCATGAAAAAAAGGAGATGAAACTTACCTTGATTGAAAAGTAGGAAAAATAGAGTGAGAAAGATTGATGTTGGAATTGTGGGGAAATTGAATATGGAGAAAGTGAAATGCATAAAGAATGTGCAATGTATGTGTTTCAATGAAATGGAGCCAAAAAAAAGTGAAATAAGGGAAAGGGGGGATAATGACCATGCCAAGGAGGGATGAAGAGTAGGGTGATGGAGCTAAAAAAGAAAGTAAAGAGGGAGAGAAAAAAAAGGTTAATTATACCATTGAAATCCAAAATAACCACTTACAAAAAAAATTTAGATAAAAAAAATAAAATAAACAGAAAAAAACAAAAAAAATTATAATCAGTAATCAAAAAATCAAAAAAAAAGAATAAAGTGACTTACCTGGAGAGATGAGATGACAAAATGAATGAAACCAAATTGTTTGAGGGATGTTGGAGGAGAATAGGAAAAGGATATGAGGGATGAATGAAAAAAAAATCACTGACAAAATATGCGATTTCATGTTGAGCTGGTGAAAGAAAACCAATGAGCCATCCAAAAAAAAGATTTTCACTGTAAATTCCAAAAAAGAATGAATATGCAACAAACCAAAATACCAACCCGAGTGAATGAAGTACACAAAGAGGACATTTGGAGAGTACAAAATGGTATGGGAAAGAAAGGGATAATGTGGCCAACATGTGGTTTTGAAAAAAAAATCACGAAAAAAGTGCTGATTTGAGGTCAGAACTGACACCCATTTTTGAAATAAGTGACTTTTTTGCAAAATTTAAGTGCTGATTTGTAAGTGCTGATTTGCCAGAACTGACACCCCCTAATATTACTGATGAGTAACAAAGTTACAGATGATCAAAATAGGTAATAGAATAATGAGATAAATGGAGAAATAGATAATGGTCAAATGCCTTATATATATATATGGTAATGAGCTCCATTAATCTCTAGTAAACTCTACATAACTTTAACATCTACTACCACCAAATTTTGCACATGACACATGTGGTACCAACATGCAAAAAATATGACACCAGTAAATAAAACATTACGTGTGAGGGGGAGTGAGAACATTGATATTTTATTAAAGAGGCATTTTATAAGGAAAAGATGGATTATGATAATGCTTTTAAAATCTGAAACCCTCCCTTGTCAAGTAATCCATCTTTGATGCTTGTGAAATGCATATGTTTTTGAAGTTTGACTCTCTGAATGGCTTTGGTTTGCATATCAGCTGGAATATTGCCTGTGGGGTGATATTTGAGAGTGAAATTCTTATCTTTCACTTGCTCTTGGATCCAGTGAATCTGAATGTAAATATTTTTTGTACAAGAATGATATATTGGATTATTTTCCAGTGATATACCTTTTTGTTTATCAGAGTGTAATATAATAGGGGTGCTGAAATCTAAGGATGGTAGTTTAAATTCAGATAAAACATTTTTTATCCAAATGGCTTCTTTCCCTCATCCAGTAAGAGGCTTGAATTTTCCTTCTGTCATGCTGAGAGATACAATGTTTTGTTTTCCGGTTCTCCAACTGATTCTGCTACCATTTAATATGAAGACATACCCAGTTATTAAGCAAAGATTGGTCAAGCATGCACCACAATTTGAATTGAAAAAGTGCTCAAGTATGGTTCTCTTTTGGGAGATTTTGTATAAGTAATTAATTTTTCAGCAGTACCCCTCAAGTATTGAAGTACTCAAAAAAATGCATCCCAGTGTGTTTGTCCCAGTTTCTTCAAAAATTGAAACAGATTACTACAGGAAAAAGCTAAATCTGGCCTAGTGCATTGAAAGAAGTAATTTAGATGACCCACAGTGCTACAATAGTTAAGATTTTTTTGAATGAATGCCTTATGAACATGATCACTGGCCAATGATAATTGAACTTCTGGATCCATAGGAAATGACATGCTCTTACAATTTCTCATGTTATAGGTTGCCAATATCACATTAATTTCAGAAGCTTGAAATAGTTTGATACAATTTCTATCTGTATTCCATGAGATTTTAATACCTAGGATCATTTTGGATTCACCAAGGTGCTCCATTTAAAAATGACTGGAAATAAGATTCTTAAAACATTGTATGTCTTTCCCAAATATTGAGAAATCATCTACATGCATATGAACATAGCATGGTTCTAACTGGTCTTGATGAATATACAGAGAAGAGTCAACAGAACTTTTTTCAAAGTTATTTTTAAGAAAAATGGTGTTAACCAATTGGTACCAGCATCCTGAAGCCTGTTTTAGACCATAAAGCAATTTCTAAGAGAAATACTGGATGATTAATATTTGGTGAAGTTGTCACTCCTTTTGGTACGCTCATGTAGATGGTCTCTTTATGAATTCCATATGTAAAGGCACTTTTGGAATCCATTTTATGGAAGTCCTGCAACTCTTCTGCTGCTAATGAGATAAGGCATCTGAGATTAGTGAGACTAACAGTTGGCACAAAAGTCTCAGTTTAGTCAATACCATATTTTTGTGAGAAGCCTTGAGCACATAGTTGTGTTTTGTATCTACTGATATATCCATCATGATCTAGCTTAATTTTGAATACCCATGTGCTTCCAATTGGTTAAATATTTTTGGTGCAAGATACAACTTCCCAGACACCAAGAGATTCCAATGATCAAAACTCAGAATTGATAGGTTCAATCCATTTAATGGCATTAATTGAATTAATTACCTCATAATAATCTTTTGGTGTATTATGAATTTTGGATATTGTTATGTAATCTTCCAATTGCTGATTTTTTTGCACTGTCAGTTGTACTGTCAATTTTGTTGTCACTTATCAATTCTTGACCTGATCTTTCACTTCTTCCTTCAAGTATGTTTTCAGTGCTAATGTCTGAACTAATATTTCTTGGTGCAATGCTGCTAGTGGCTCTGTATTCTTAAAAACTCAATGTAGATTTTTTATTACTATTATTGCTTTGCAAATTTTTGTTTTCTGACTGCATGTCAATGTTTCTGTTGTCTTCTGGATTCAGATTTTCCATATCTGGAGGTTGTTGATACCCTGGTTTCATTGGGGTGTGAGGAGTACACATATGTATATCACTCATAAAATTTGTCCAAGATTTGAGTATTCTCTCATTTTATAGAGTGGGAAAGAAGTTTTCTTTGAAAACTACATTATTAGAATATACAAACTTCTACATATTCAAATTTAGCAACCAATATGATATATGTTCCTCATGAAAACCAAATAAACAACATTTGAAAGTATTTTTATTGAGCTTCCCGCCACAAACATGCTAATCTATTAAAGAGTAAGAAGTGTAGCCAAAGGTTCTAAGGTGACTGATGTATGGTTTTTATTTAAAGAGAAGTTCAAAAATGGTGATTTCATTTGGTCATTGGCCTTGGTGAGAAATTAATTTTCAATGAAAATTGATGTGGCAAAAGCTTTCCCCCAGTAAGTTAATGGCAAACCCAACTTAAATAGAAAGTCTTAAGCCATTTCAATAGTAGTCTCATTCCCTCTTTTGGAAATCAGATTCTGTTGTGGGGTATGAGGTGAAGTAATGAAAAGATTAAATCAATTAAGTTGAAAATAATTCTCAAATTGTTGGCTAAAACACTTGCCTCCTGTGTCACATGCTAAATTCAAATATTTTTTTCCAGTTAAGTTTTTGGCATATGTTTTAAATTGCAAATTTTTTTCAAAATTATCTGATTTATTTTTTATCAAGTAAAAAAAATAAGTTAAATATGCATATTTATATTGGAAATAATAGCAATGTACTCCAGCTGTCTTTTAAAATTTTCCACCAAGATCAAAATGAACATATTCCAAGGGTCTATTGGCTTTGGAAAATTCCTGGGGAATGGTGATTTGTGCATTTATGCATTTACACAAGACTTGCATGTATGGTCAATATTGGAATTGTCATAGCTAATTTCTAAGCTTCTCAGAAGCATTTTTAGGTAAGAATAATTGATGTGACCAAGGAAATTATGCCAAGAGGATAAATTAGTTTTGCTTGAAGCAACAAATGATGTTTTTAAATGCTCACAAAGGAGGCATTAACATGAAATAAGTTAGATCCCACTTTCTTTTCTCCAGTAGGAACAGTTGTGTTGTTTCAGGCTGAATACAAGTACAGAGACTTGAATAGCTTGATGAGTCAGTTTTCTAGAAGATTTTGAATGTTTCTATATGAATAATGTAGTCCAAATCCAATAAGTAGTAAAATATAACTCAATATAAGTGGCTCAGCAATTTGATCTCACTAATGATAAATGGTTTACAACTTATAGTTGGTATAGAAATAGAGATAATAATTCAAACACTATTCAAAAAATTTTAATAGTACTAATAAAATTTATTGTAATTGTATTAGTTATATGTTTTCATTTTAATGATAAAGAATGTAGAATATAAGCCCAAAAACCTCCTCCTTTTATACCCATGAATTCCACAATGTTCCCCCTTGTTTTACGAATCCTCTGCATGGAAAATAATGCCTCAATTTAGAAGTGACACATTCCCATTAACCTAAGGATCAACCAGTAACAAAAGAATAATCATATCACATGCCAAAATACATAAATCACAAGTGTTAATCTATCAAAAATAGAATAATAACCAAAATGAGAGTATATGCATGTAATTCTTAAAAAAAGACTAATTAATAATAGAAATATACTAAATATAACACATTATTAAGAGTAATCAACAGTATAAATGAAATCTCTAATTATTCCAAATTAATACATGAAATCTCCATCCAAATATGACCAAAATTGACTGAGAAACTATTAAGAAACCCAAAATAAGACATGAAATGTGGGGTAACTGAATGCAGTCTCTTGGCAGGCACTTGCACAGATAAATCCTTGACTAAATATCACAGGGGAAAAAAATGTGAACTAGACATTGAGTTCAGTTTTTGGTCACAGGGCACACTTCTGGGTCTGTTCTATGAAGTAACCTTGTTTAAACACAATGAGAGTGACCCTGGTTGTGCTCACATTTTTTTTTGTTTCTATGATTCTGGCAAACTTCTTTCTGGTGCCTTTCCCCCTCTTCTCTCATCCATGGCAAGTTTTTTCTATTTAAGTTTTTCTATACTCCCTTAGCTTCCTGAATTCCCTAATATCCTACTCTCACTCCTTCTCTCTCCCCTCATAATGCCTCTGTCTTTCTCCCTTTTACTTCACCACCCTTCATCCATCTTACATCTTTCTGCCACTTCTTTTTTGCTTAACATCATCCTTCTCTTTATCTTGAACAATTCTCATCTCTCTTCTGCACATTCCTAAATCCACCTTTGGTAAGAAAATTTAAATCAAAAAACATTTATATCAAAATTAATAGCAAGGCATATGCCTAAAAAACAATAGACTAACATACCGTAAGCTACATGATTATTAGACATGTAAAATTGCACAAATAGTTCTGGTTCATGAAATTTGAGAATTCTCTAGTATACTTTGTTAAACAAATGGAGTGCAGAAAAAACTGAACTATGTCATGCTCACTTCAAAATCATTTGACAAGAAAAACACCATTCCTTTAGGTGTTTGGCAAAAGAAGGGCTGTTTTCTATAACAAAATATGAGATAATCAATGTATGTTAAGAAACCCATTGTTTTCTGCATTTATGATTTACATGTTCAATGACAGATAGGGGCAACTCACATCAACCAAGCCACTCACTGAAAAATCATCAATGATTAAATGTGACATCATTTTTGTCCCCCCATGTAATAGTCAAAAGTCAAAATTTATGAGGGCAAATGTAAATTTCTCTTGCCCAACATATCTATGCAATATGCAACATGATATTGAATATCCAAATGTAGCCCTCTAAGTGTATTCAAAAAAATATATCAACTCAAAGAAAACCAATCAATTTCAAAAAACAATCATTAATAAGTATAAAGTAAATTGTATAAAAAAATTATAAAATTCTGAAAATCATAATCTTCATCAAATACATTGATTTCAAAAAAATCTAAAAGGTTAAAAAAAAATTAAAAAAAAAATAAAATTAAAAAAAATTAAAAAATTAAAAAACCAAAAAAAATTAAAAATAATTAAAAATAATTAAAAATCAAAAAAAATCATAAAAATCATGAAAATTAAAAAAATCAAAAAAAAAAAATTAAAAATCTCAAAAAATCACAAAAAATAAAAAAAAAACAAAAGAAAATAAAAAAAAATCAAAAAGATTAAAAAAATGATAATTGTAAAATTGGTAAAAATTATAAAAAAATAAACTAAATAAAACTAAAACAATCAAAATAATAAAAAAAAGTAAAAAATTAATAAAAATTTAAAAAATTATTAAAATTATAAAGATTAATAAAAATTTAAAAAATCATAAAAATAAAAAAAATAAAAAAATTTCAAAAAAATAAAAAATGACTATAATCATAACATATAAAAAAATGAAAAATGAGAAAGTTCAAAAAATTGTATAAAGATAAAAAAAAATTGATTTTTTTTTTAAAAAATCATAAATTTCCAAAAAATTACAAAAATACTGAAATAAAAAAATCATAAACTGTATGTATCATGCAGTTCTTAAAATTCATGAAAATCATATAAATTGTAAAAATCATAAAAGATATATGGAAACCTTGATTTATTTTGGTTTGTGTTGAAGCAAAGTATAAGGTGGTAAAAATTTCAGAATCATTAAAGTTGATTTTTTGTGTTGTCTGAAATTATGTCAGTTGGTACTCATATAAAAGATGAGCTAACAAGTTTTTCTTTGAATATTCTGTACATTTTCTTAATTTCCTATAATGTATTATAACAACAGTTTACATGCTTATTTTTTGAGGAGCCTGTATTATTACTAAAGGTCATTAGGGGGTGTCAGTTCTGGCAAATCCGCACTTAAATTAAGTGCGGATTTCAAACCAAATCAGCACTTACAAATCAGCACTTAAATTTTGCAAAAAAGTCACTTATTTCAAAAAAGGGTGTCAGTTATGACCTCAAATCAGCACTTTTTTCCCGTTTTTTTTCACAACCACATTTTGGCCACAAAACATCCCTTCCTTTCTTACCCCATCCCTGTCACATGTGACACACTGACCTTCCTCGCTACCTACCCATCAATCCTCGGCACACACCCCTTCCTGACATTTTCAATATTTTGACCAGGCATGTTTACATTCTTTTTTACTTATTTCTTCTACTTTTTAATCTTTTTTCTTGTTATGTCCCAGTTTCATAATGCCTCCCAGACATTCCAAATCTCAAAAGGTAACTCAAAAATCTGCTTCGTCACAAAAGTCTCCTCGTAAAGCAAGGATTACATATAAAAAAAATCAGTGACTTTTTCTATTACTTACAACTGTTTTTACAGAATTGAAAACTATGTTTCAGCTAATATTTTATGGAAGTGAACTCTGTTCTTCGCCCGAAGAACAGAGTTCATCCTCCTATTTTCACACTCTGTTTGCACCAATCTCCAACATTTTCAATATTTTGACCAGGCATGTTTACATTCTTTTTTACTTATTTCTTCTACTTTTTAATCTTTTTTCTTGTTATGTGCCAGTTTCATAATGCCTCCCAGACATTCCAAATCTCAAAGGGTAACTCAAAAATCTGCTTTGTCACAAAAGTCTCCTCGTAAAGCAAGGATTACATATAAAAAAAATCAGTGACTTTTTCTATTACTTACAACTGTTTTTACAGAATTGAAAACTATGTTTCAGCTAATATTTTATGTAAGTGAACTCTGTTCTTCGCCCGAAGAACAGAGTTCATCCTCCTATTTTCACATTCTGTTTGCACCAATCTCCAACATTTTCAATATTTTGACCAGGCATGTTTACATTCTTTTTTACTTATTTCTTCTACTTTTTAAGCTTTTTTCTTGTTATGTGCCAGTTTCATAATGCCTCCCAGACATTCCAAATCTCAAAGGGTAACTCAAAAATCTGCTTTGTCACAAAAGTCTCCTCGTAAAGCAAGGATTACATATAAAAAAAATCAGTGACTTTTTCTATTACTTACAACTGTTTTAACAGAATTGAAAACTATGTTTCAGCTAATATTTTATGGAAGTGAACTCTGTTCTTCGCCCGAAGAGCAGAGTTCATCCTCCTATTTTCACACTCTGTTTGCACCAATCTCCATCCCTTTCAATTCTATCAACACATGCTTGTCTTCCCTCCCCATGCCTTTCGCTATCCTCACAGCCCCATTGTATGCCATCCTCTTTTGATCCCCATTTCACCCCTCTCAACCTCTCCCAGACCCTTTTCTTCATTTAAAATGCCTCGGAACCCTTAATCTTCCCTTCCAACTCTTTCCCAACCTTTGAGTGACTGAAAAAATATGCGTTTGCTGAAAATATGCGATTTCATGTTGAGTTGATGAAAGAAAACACAGAGAGAAAAAAAAATAAGACTTTAACAGCAAATTCAAAAACCAAAAAAATATGCAAAAAAATTTACCATTCTCAGTGAATAATACATGCAAATTGATAATTTGAAGAGAAAGAGAAAAAAATTAAAATTGCGTTGAGAAATGTTGGAGTGTTATTGGAAGGATTTTCGCCCTTATACTAGTTGATTGAGAAATAGAAGTGTTGGATATAGTCGGAGGTGAATCAACTTGTTCATCTTCATACAGCTCTAACCATTGATCTTTGAGGTCAGCAAGTAGGTTATGAAGTATAGTGCAACACAGAATCCGGTTGATCACCGCCTCCATTTCAGATTTATTTCTAAGAGGACTTCTTAATTCCCTTAAACTAGAAAAACGGCCTTTCAAGATTCCAATAGAATGTTCAATACGGACTCTTGACTTTGCCAAATGATTGTTGAATTTGGAATTTTGACTGTCTTCTGAAGCTGCTCCCCGAAAAGCAGGAAGTACATACTTTCCATTCACATAAGCAGAATCTGCAAGAAGATACTGATTTTCATCAAAGAATTTTTCAGGTTCATTTGAAATATGCATTCTTTGGAAGACGTAGGAGTCATGACATGAGCCAGGATAGCCAGCGAAGAATGATATAAATTTTTTGTTTACGTCACATATAAGCTGAACATTAATTGAATATCTATAAAGAAGATATATTTGTTTGTGTTAGTTTCAAGGAGGATGAAAGGAGTTAAAAATAATCTACCTCTTTTTACGGTCAAAGTAATTGTTTCCACCTTGAGCAGGTTTCTGGCTCAAAGGAATAGTAGTACCATCAACAAAACCAATACATCCTGGGAAGCCCTCTGCTTGCATAACCTGAGATGATTCAAGTCGCTCTTCTTTTATTGGCCAGGTGAGAAGTTGAGATTCCAAGGAGTTGATGGCAGTGATACATTGTTTGGTATAAGTGTTAACTGAACCATACCCTAAATCAAAGACATTTTCTAAACGTTTCAAAGCGGCTCCATTACCATTTGAACCCAAACGACATAGTGTGATGGCCAATTGAATTGAAGGATGTCGTTGTTCTTTTTGAGAATTATTGTGAAATATGGGATGATCCTGAATAAGCTCAAGCAATTTAAGGAAACATTCCTGAGAAGTCCTGAACAGCTGTCTAAAACTGGGTGTAGATAGGTTAAGAAGTGTTTGGATGGTGTACTTGGGGGTATGAAGTACTTGAAGCTTTCTGGGAAGAAGGTAACGTTTCCTGGCCATTTTTGATAAAACGACAAAATCTTCTTCTAGATCAGAATCGGAATCAGAGTCCAAGAGCAGTTCAAGCGCCATGAAAGTCATTGCTTTATGTAATTTATCACGATTTGAAAGTGAGGAAGGCATGACTCTTATATGATATGATATGAAGATGTAAGTGATGTACAATGTTTTGAGTTATGAAGTGTTATTCTGCGGAGTGCTGCGTATGAATGGGATGATGCTGACAAATCAGTGAAATGGGACTTGATGGTGAAATCAGCACTTTTGGTTGAGAAAGTGCGGATTTGAGTGAAATAAGTGACTTATTTCATTTTGAAATCCACCAGTATTGGGGCTAGTGTGTTTTGGAAATCCGCACTTATTTAAGTGCGGATTTGGTCAAATTTAAGTGCGGATTTGTAAGTGCGGATTTGCCAGAACTGACACCCCCTATTATATGGCTTTACTCAGATTATATCACAATTTTTTTTGTTTTATGTGTAATTATAATTCCCAATGATTCTTAAGTGTCTTATTTTGTATTTATTAAGGTCTCATGAATAAGTGTATTCTTATTTATTATATTTTCATAAGAATTTTTTACATTCCATTTTTCTTAATATGAAACTCATTCATCTATTTTTATAGCTATCAAATAAGATTTGGATGTGGACTTCACTTAATCTTTAATAAAAGCATATTTGGAATATAAAGTGACTAAAATTTTTTAAATATCAAAAACAGAAATTATGATAGCCCCATGAAAGAGAAATTCTTTTTAAAATGTTTTAAGTAGTTCTGATTCATGCCCCCTTTATAATCCTGTGTAAAATTGACAATTTGATGATTTTTAATTGGTGAATAAATTTATTTATGATAGCACTTCTTTACCCATGAGGGTCATCAAATATTTTAGATTTAGTTCTGTTAGTATATTTAGTGCATGTTTTTAAATTTTTGTTGATTTTAAATGTATCTATTGAGATTTAGATTTCTTTATTCGGGGGTTTTAATTTTTCATTTCATTTACTATGTAAAATTAGTTTATTAGTGGATTATTTGTTTTTTTTTCTTCAATCCACTTTTTTCCATTTTTCCATTTTTTCATTTTTTCAATAAAGTTAATAGGTGTTATAGAATTAAGCAAGAAAAAACTAATTACTAGAAGAAAAAAGTAAAAATAACCCTATTTTATTTCATCATTTTTTTAACAATAAATGGATTCTTTGGTTTAGGACATTTTATAGTTTGAGTTTAATAAGACTTTTATTTTTTTTGGAGGATCCTCCATTATTACTGAAAATAAGGGTATTAGAATTAAATAAATCATTTTTTTTATTTTTTTATCCACAAGCCCAGGTACTAGAAGATATGAAGCTTCTCCCACTAATAATGTCAAGTCTGGGTAAGAATAAGGGTGTATTCTCAGTGCTTAAAGGAAATTTTTTAATCCCACCCAGTTTTTAATTTTATGTATTATTTTTATTCCATTAGCTATTTTCATTTTTAATTTTAGTTTTTCAGCTTTATTTTTGGTTTCTTATTGTGAGTCACACTCTTTTCTGGGGTTTATAATTAAATTTTATTATCAGCCTAGGGTTTCCCAAAACTTAGTGAATATAAACCATGATTAGATCAGAAATATGCATAAAAAATACACTGTAAAAAACATCTGGGGCCTTCTAGCAGATAAAATTCCTTCAATTCATTTTTGATTCAATAATAACTCATACTTGATGCCATGTGAGCTGGAATTGTCAGTGTTCAGTGTGCAGTCCTCTAAGAGGAATCACAGCTGATTCAAAACTAAATTAAATCAAAGATAGGTATTGGAACCTGCTATCAGGTGCTCAAATTTTTTTCTGGTGATATGAAAATAGTTAGACACATAAACTGATTGTGTTGAAGTAATACTTGTATATGTGCATTTTATAGATTGTGTAATGCATACAGTTAGTAGAAAATAGTACTGGAAATTTTATTTTCCCATATAACAGACACATAGATATATTTTTTACAATTATTTAACTCACAATATGCATTAAAATCCTGTAGATTAGTTTTATGATGGCACAAATTGCATTCACCACAAAATATGCAAGGCGGAATTGCTATAAATTAAACAACCTTGAACTCTAAGTAACCCACAAGTCAAACACAAGTTGAGGTATTAATGAAAAAAATTGATAGTAAGGGTCAAAACTTACTTAAAATACTTAAAGTTGAGTCAAAACTCTGTTGAAGTTACATTTTGCTTCAAGTTTAAGTCTCTCATTAGTAATTTCTGAAAAAATGCCCCGTCAATGCTCAGCAAATTCTCAGTCATTTCTGAGTTAATTTTAGGTCATTTCTGAAATAATTCTTAGTCATTTCTAAGCCATTTTTCAGTAATTTTTGAGACAATCCTCAATAATATCTAAGCAAATTATCAGTGGTAACTGAGACAACTCTCACTCATTGATAAGCAAAATTTTGAGTCATTGATGGGAAATCTCTTAGTGACTTCTAAAGCAATTCTCAGTGATTTCCAAGACAATGCTTATTAATTTCTGAGATAGTTTTCAGTGATTTCTGAACCAATAATAATTAATTTTTTAGCCAATTATCAGTCATATCTGAGCCTGCCCTCTCTCATAGCTGAGAAAGCGCTCATTAACTTCTGAGACAATGTGCAATCATTTCTGAACCAATACTAAGTCATTTATTATCCAATTATCAGTCATAGCTGATCCAATTTTTAGTCATAGCTGAGACAACGATCATTCATATTTTAGACAAAACTCAGTCATTTCTTAGCCAATTATCAGTAAATTCTGAGCCAACACCTAGTTATTTCTAATTAAATTCTCAGTCTTAGATGATCCAATTCTCAGTCAGTACTGATCTAATGCTCATTAAGTGTTTATCTAATTCTCAGTCATAGCTGATCCAATTCTGAGTGATTGTTGATCCCATTCTCAGTAATTACTGATACAATTCACAGTATGTGATCAATAATACCTCAGAAAATCTTTGGGCACAATTCTGTAAAGATTAAACAGGGTTCTACCCAGAGATATTGCAAGATTTAAGTCTTATATCTATGTAAGTTACAATATCAGAATTCATAGAAAGTACTTCCCTAATATTTTGTGGGGATTACATTAACTTTCTTGTTTGCGATTCTCAGTTTAGAAAAAGCACATGAAATTTTTTAAAGCACGACATCTCTCAAGGATGGGAGTTATAAACAGAGAAAACTAAACCGAAATATTGATTATTAGAAACCATAAAATTTCAAAAGGAAAAAATAAATTTTTCTTCAAAGGCCACAAACAGGAATTGGAGATCTTTGGGGGCTAGAGTGCTAATAATGAGATTCAGATGATATCACTAATTAAATAGATGATACTTCTTTTGAAATCAATCACAACTTTTTGGTTTTCTAATTTTAATCAAGCTATTGTGAAAAATGAGGTAGAGTTTGGAATAGAAGCAGTTCAACTTGCTAAAGCAATCAACTATTTAAGCATGGGAAAAATTATCAATTTAAAATACTTGCTTATTCATCATGAGGAGAAAGAGAACATCAACAATGATAGTTTAATTGATCTTAAAGACAAGTGGGAATGCACCACCTATAAAAATACATGCCATATTGTGAAAAAATAAGCCAAAACTTTTTCAGTTCTAGATAAAAAAAGTTTCATACCAGTAAGGATATAAATTTACCAAATAATTAATGAAGTGAAAAAAAATTAGAAACCAAGATTTCTTGTTGTTTAAAATGTTGATGAATGTGTGAGATAAAGAAAAATTGTTGTTTTGAGGAAGGCTTAAAAACAATAATCTGCAAGGACCTTCTTTAACCACTTGTATAGCCACCTTTATCAATGTTTGATACATTCATTTACTTTTATCCTAGATCATTGGCTACCTAAAGTAGAAATTATAATGTGCTATACACTACAAAACCTCTAGATTATTCTTAAAGTTGTAATACATATTTATGCACATAATATAAATTTTATCTTTGAGATTTAGCAAGTAACACATATTCAAATTTTAAAATTTTTTTTTGAAAAGAAGTAATGGTGATCCTTACTTAACCTTCCAAGCATAATTTTAAGTCTGTAACCTAATTTTTGAGAATTCATCAGAGGTGCTGACTAGACACACTGTATATGTACTAAAGGACATAAATTCTGTTGGCCAACTAGAGTAAGTGTCAGGCTGAGGTCAAGTACAAAGACGTGAACTAGCTTTAATGGTCAGTTGTCTAGAAGATTTTAATGGTCCTATATGAATACTGTAGTACAAATCCAATAAGTATTAAAATATCTCAAAGTAAGGGTCTCAGTAATTCTAATCTCAATAATTATATATGGCTTACAATCTTTATAGTTGGTAGAAAAATAGATTTAATAATTCAGATACTATTCAAAGAATATATAAGTGCTATTGATATGTATTCTAAATTGATTTGGTTATATGATTGAATTGTAATGATAAAGAATGTAGAAAACAAGACCCAAAACCTCCTTTTAAACACCTTGAGTTCCCCAATGAATCCCTTGATTTACCAGTCCAATACACAGTTAATGACGCCTTCATCCAACTAATAGACATGTCCATCAACATCCCTAATGACCCATAACATAATTAGAAAAAGTAACTACCACCAAAATCCTGGAATAATAGGGAAAATCCATCAAAATTAAAGAATAAGTAAAAAAGGGAGTATATGTGTATTATACATCAATATAAAAGAATAAAGAGGGAAAATTAAGGTTAATAAGAGCTTAATAATAAGAGGGATTCACAATAGAAATGATGGGGCTAATCCTGACATTATACTATGTGAAATTCCCATTCAAAAATGACCAAAATTGACTGAGAAACCACCTAGAAACCCAAAAAAGGGCGTTGTAGACAATCCTATAGTACTAGCTATAGGCCTTGACCAAGGGAGTTGGAGAAAAACTAGAGAGAAAATCCCCTGTCCCTTTAGAAAAATAGAGTGAGATTTACTTGCTAAAGTAAGTTGGTTCCTGTTTGCTAAAGCCCCTTTTTCAACACACTTGACTGCTTGATGAGCCAAGAAAGTAGTCACCAGACAGACTACCAGACAAAAGAACTGAAATGTAGACAAATTTCCACACCAGAGAAATAAATGATACTTGATGTAGGTTGCAAATCCACACCAGAGACAGCAATAATACTTGATATAGCTTGCAAGACTACACCAGAGAAAACAGTTGCCAAAGTTGATTTAAATGAAGAACTAACCTTGCAACAAACACAGCCAATTGTGGCCAAAAACAGTGAAAACTGAGTGAGGAACATGGATATCACCTCCGGATGGTTGTATGATAATTAAAGTTGTCCCAAACTGTCTTATTCACTATGTACACACAGACCACTATCTAAGAGCCCATGCACACCAACAAATTTGGCGCCTGTACCAGCCAAATTGAATAAAAAACCCTCCAGAAGCGCTCCCCAACCTTCTAAAACAGAGGCGGGCGGGCCACCCGACGTCAGAGGTGCCGCCTGAAGCGGCCCAGCCTCCCTGAAGCCAGAAAACCAATAAAAACACCTAATCTACTTAGAAAAATTAGCTACAACTACTAAAACCCTTAAAACACAGAATTACGCTATACAACATTGAGACATGAAATATAGAGCTAAATTAGCCCTATCCAATGGTACTAAGTACTTAACCCTAAGACTTAAGGTTGGCCCGTAAAAAATGAAAAACAAAATTAAACAGCTATTTTTTGTAACTGAAGAATGAGGAAATGACCCCTTAAAACTTAGAATATGAAAAATATTATCAAGACATGAAATATAAAGAAAAACTGGGGCTATCCAATAATAGTACCCAAATACATGTAGTCCCAATATTCACGGAATAAAACCAGAAAAATATCCAATTCTTCAACAGATGTCAATTAAGACATGCACAAACAGTGCCAAACCACACAACAAAGGCCCCTACCAATGTTGGAAGACCACAGCGTGAGATATGGGGTAACTACATGCAGTCCTTGGCAGGCTCTAGCACGGGTAAATCCTTGACTAATTTTAGGCAAATTTAAGCGTGGTAGTGAAATAAGGCGCCAAGAGTGAGGTTATTAATGAAATTAGTGCATATAAAGAGGGTCAATGCATTATTAATTAAGCTAGGACACTAAATAAGCGCCTGTTGCCTATTTTAGTGTGTTTCCCCACAGTGGACGTAGAATGTGGGGTAATTATAGTGTGAAAAATCTAACTTTGCTAAAAATGAAGCTATTTACATGGGAAAAATGCAGGCAGTATGTGGCCAGTACACAGAAGCCATTTCTGGCATAAAAAACACCAAATTTTAAAAGTGTTATTTTTATGCATTTAAGTAGCTAAATAAATAGTCCTAAATGAAACAAATTGAAATTTCAAAGCACATTTTTATTATTCTTAAATTTATAGCGCATATAAACAACTTTTAAGTGAAATAAAGCGCATTTCTTGTTTTTTGCATAAAACAATGAAAATAACAGATTTAAGTATACTTAAAAATTATTTAGACTTATAATTAAGGTTCCAAAGGTTACCCTAACATATTCCTACTTAATATTAAGTACATAAGACTTATAAAAGGTGGATATATGCATGTATATAAGGTGTTATAATGGCATATTTTGTATTTAATCATTAATTTTACTAATGTATACATCTTTTATACCTTTATTCATTGTTCCCATGTATAGTTCATGTGTTTAACATAACTTATAAGTAATTTTTACTCAGTCCTGGGAATATACAGGCTGACACTAAGACTCAGTGGATCTTAGCATAGACCTTCACCAACTTATGTAATACTACATAAAATTATTTAAATTTGGAGGGAATTTCTAGCAAGTCTTCCCCTAAGGCCTTAAATTTTCAGATGAATGGATAAATGTCTCCTTTTTATTACATCAATTATTTGATAATCCCCTTACTGCTCTTTTTTCTTTCCTATATCTTATTCTTTGATTAATTATTTTATTCCATTATTTAGCCATTCCTTTTCATTTAATGTTTTTAGAATATTATATCTTTTAATTCAGATTTCTGCATTTTAATGTTAGTGAGGGCACATTTCTAACTATTTGGTCATTTTTTTATTATTTTGTTATTTTATCTTGCTAGTTATTTGAGCTATTTAGCACTGTGTTTTGATTTATATAATGAGAAGATTTTTTACACTTTACTCTAGCCTATTAAAAAGTATAAAAAAATTCAAAGAATTATTATGTAGTTATTTAATTTATTAGGGTCTTTACTAAAAATAATTAGATAAGATGATTACTTTAAAATTTATAAATTACTATTTCTCTATCACCTGTAACCTTTGGCTATTATAAAAAACATAAAATTGAATATATTGATTATTTATTTGACCTTATAAATATAATGTTTTCATTGATCTACTAAAAAACTTCAATTCATTTGGGAATTTTTATTATTAAACTTAAAAAAATTTAAACCTCCATTTAACCTTATCTTTCTAAAATTCAAATTTTAAATATTCAACATCTCTATTTTTAAATTTTTAAATTTTTGTTATTTTTAAATTATTTATCACCACACAATATGGGGGGTGGAATTGCTATCAAGTCTACAACCTTGGACCCAAACTCACCACAGATTGGACACACCTTGAGCTATTGACAAAGGAACCATACAATCAAGGATGAACACCAGTCAGCAGAACAGTTTTAGGTGGGTGTTCAAGTAGAATTCAGTATGGGTTTAATATGAGTTCAGTCTGAGTATCATCTGAGTTCAATCTGAGTTCAGGTTGGGGACTTGCTAGCAAGTCCACCCCCTATGTTGCGTAGTGTATATTGTTTTCTTAACTAATTCTGATTACAAGAATATTATGGTTTTCTTGATCCAAAACTTTTAATAATAGCAATTACTTTGAAGAAATTATTGATTTTTAGAAAAACATTTGATAAACACAAAGTAATTTTCTTGATAATTTTAAATTGATGTCTATAATCCTAAAATTTTTTTGTAACTGTGATATTTTATTCCTTAAGTTTCTATAGTTATCATAGCTTTTATGATTCATTTGACATAAATAGTTTCTTTAAAGTTTAGAAATATTATGATTTATTTACTTTTCTAATTTTGTTTCATTAAGTAAATCTTGCAATTTTCTATATTTTTGCATTGAGGCTTTTGTTGTTTTTTGTTATTTTTGTGCCATTTTTCATTTTGATGGGTTTAAAATATTTTAATTTTTCAATCGATTAGGTGAATTTTATGGTTTAATTATTTTGATAATTTATTCTATTTTTTAAAAAATGTTCATTTCATAATTTTACTGGATTTCTTAATTATTTAAATTTTTTATATTTTTATTTCTACAATTTTTTAATGATTCATTTTGAAATTATTGATTTTTATGGTTTTAAGGGTTTTTATGATAATTTTAAGACTATTATGATTTTAATGAATATTTAGATCTATTTATGTTTTCAAGATTTATACCATTTATCAGATTTATTTAATTCTTAAGCTTATATATTTTATATAATAGGGGGTATGAAAGTTAGAAATCTTCCATTTCAAAATACCTCGTTTTTCTGCCAAATCAACCATGATTACTTTTTTAAGGTATGCCATCTTGTGCCCTCAAAACATCTTTTTACTGAGAATTAATGTCATGCTTGTGGTTTTCTTTTTGAGCTATGAAATACCTCTTAAATAATTACAAATTTCTAACTTTGATACCCCCTAATAAAAATAATGATAATTATTTCATTTTTTAATTTTTATGATTTTTATGAATTTTTAATTTTCATAATTTTTTTAATTTTTTGATTTTAATGAAATTTTTGAAAAACAAGATTTTTTTGAATTTTTTTGAATTTTTTGAATTTTTTTGAATTTTTTTAATTTTGAGTTTTTTTGAATTTTTTTTTTGAATTTTTTTTTTTGATTTTTATGATTTTTTAATGATTTTTTGATTTTATGATTTTTATTATTTTTAAAATTTTTAATGATTTTAATGATTTTTTTATGTTTTTCAATGATTTTTATATTTTATATATTTTTTTGAATTTTTTAAATTTTTTTTTTGAATTTTTTTGAATTTTTTGACCTTTTTGAATTTTTTGATTTTTATGTATTTGATGATGATTATGATTTTCAGAATTTTATAATTTTTTTATTAAATTTTCTTTAATCTTATTGAATGATTGTTTTTTGATATTGATTGGTTTTCTTCAAATTGATACATTTTTTTGAATACACTTAGAGGGCTACAGTTGGATATTCAATATCATGTTGCATATTGCATAGATATGTTGGGCAAGAGAAATGTACATTTACCCTCATAAATTTAACTTTTGACTATTACATGGGGGGACAAAAATGATGCAACATTTAATCATTGATGATTTTTCAGTGAGTGGCTTGGTTGATGTGAGTTGCCCCTATCTGTCATTGAACATGTAAATCATAAATGCAGCAAATAATTGGGTTCTTAACATACATTGATTATCTCATGTTTTGTTATAGAAAATAGACTTTCTTTTTCCAAAAACCTAAGGGAATAGTGTTTTTTAGTTGAATGATTTTGAAGTGAGTATGAAATAGTTTAGTTTTTGCTGCGCTCCATTCATTTAACAAAGTATACTGGGAAATGTTCAAATCTAATGGACCAGAATGATTTGTGCAATTTTGCATGTCCAATAATCATGTAGCTTATGGTGTGTTAGTCTATTATTTTTTAGGCATACACCTTGCTATTATTTTTGATATAAATGTTTACAATTTTTATTTTCTTACCAAAGGTGGATTGAGGAATATGCCAAGGAGAGATTATAATTGTTCAAGATAAAGAGAAGGATGATGTAGAGCAAAAAATCAGTGACAGAAAGAGGTATAATTGATGAAGGGTGGTGAAGCAAGAGGGAGAAAGACAAAGGCAGCGCAAGGGGAGAGAGGAGTTATAGTAGGATAATAAAGATGTCAGGAAGAGAAGAAGGGAGTATAGAGAAACTAAAGTAGAGGCTCATAATAGAGAAAGAATAAAAACTAGACATAATTTTACATTTGAGATGGGGAAGTTGATGATTTTAAAAAGATGAGAACAGCATCTAATTAAAAGGGTGAAAACAAGAATTCATGATAAAAACAAAGAAATAAAACAATGAATCACTTATGAAGATTTAGGAGAAGGAAGATATATGAATAAGGGGCAGGAGGAGTGAAAAATAGGAAAATTAAATTCAGACAAACAAAAGAATCAAGGGATCTAAAATGGTTACTTCTAGAGTCATTTCCTTGTCCCAAAAAGTGACATTCACCACACAATATGGGGGTAGAATTGCTTGCAAGTCCACAACCTTGGACCCAAACTCACCACAGATTGAACACATATTGAGCTATTGAAAAAGGAACTATACAATCAGGGATGAAAACCACTCAGCAGAACAGTTTTAGGTGGGCGTTCAAGCAGACTTCAGTATGGGTTCAGTCTGAGTTCCATCTGAGTTCAGGTTGGGGATTTGCTAGCAATTCCACCCCTTATATTATGCAGTGATTCTATTTTTTGTCACAGAAATGCACACATGAATGGAATAGGGTCCCAAAACTGAACTTAATGTCTAGTTAACATTTTTTCCTGCTGTGTAGGCAATTTAAGCATGCTAGTGAATTATAGGCATCAATCTTGAGGTTATTAATTAAATTAGTGCATATAGTGAGGTCAATGCACTAATCATGACATTAGAACACTAAATAAGCTTTTATGGCTTATTTTAGCATGTTTCCCCATAATGGGCATACAATGTGGGGTAATTATAGTGTGAAATTACTAACTTTTCTAAAAATGAAGCTATTCACATGGGACAAATGCAGGCAGTATGTGGCCAGTACACAGAAGCCATTTCTGGCACAAAAAACATCAAATTTGAAAAGTGTTATTTTTATGAATTTTAATATCCAAATCAATAGTTCTAATTAAGAAAAATTTATCTGCCAAGGTGCATTTTCAATATTATTAAATTTATAGTGCATATATTCAACTTTTAAGTGATTTAAAGCGCATTTCTTATTTTTTCCATAAAACATTGAGAAAAAAGCTTTAAATCTATTTTAGAATTACATAGCCTTATTTTTAAGGTTTTTAAGATCACCATAACATATTAAAACTTAATATTAAGTACATAAGACTTATAAAAGGTGGATATATGCATGTATATAAGGTGTTATAATGGCATATTTTGTATTTAATCATTAATTTTACTAATGTATACATCTTTTATACCTTTATTCATTGTTCCCATGTGTACTAAATGTGTTCAAAAAATTTATGAGCAACTTTTACTGAGTCCTGGGAATATTCAGGCTGACTTGTTGCCTTCTTTGAAAGAGATATTAACATCTGTACCAGTGGTGAGTGAGACTCCTTTACTGGTGAGCGGTGATAAGGCAAGAAGGTTGAAGCCCAATCCCAGGATGTAAAGGCAGTTGGTGAGTAAAATTAGGTGTTTTTGATAATTAATTAATCTGAATTATCCAATTCCTTTTCCATAAATAATTTTTCCATTTCCAATTTTAACAGGAACTTTGGCCTTTTGAAATGTGGTAAATTCACTTTTTGAATTAAACATATGACTGGATGCCCCCAAGTCAAAGATAAGTTCAGATGAATATTTAGTGAGATCAGAAGAAACATGATAGAAACAGTAAAGTTTCTCTGTTATATATTCTGTTTTGGTTTCTTCAAATTCTTTATGTTTATTGACATTTTTTATTTTTTGTTGCTGTGGATGCTGATTAGGATGAAGAGCCCAACATTAAGCTTCAGAATGGGTGGTCTTTTGATTATGCTTGAAATTTCTGCAGTATTTGCGTTTCTTTTTTACTTATGGGGTTTTTTAACAGTTAGAAAAGCTGAGTTTTGTTTGGATTGAGATTGATCAATTTGGTCAGCAAGCTGGGGTAGTTTCTTTAGGATGCTATCAATTGTTAAAGAATTTCCAGAAATTTCAGGAGATTTGATCATCATTGAACAATGTAGTTCAAGTGAAGAGGGAAATTCCTGTAGAATAGAATATGCAAAAAAATTTGAATCTAATTTTTCTCCAGCTTGTGCTAAGGTGTTAATAGAGGCTTGAAGTTCAGTGATGAAACATCAAAGATTTCCATTGGCACACTAAAGTTCAGTGAATTTGGTATAAACCATTGTGGCTGTTTCTGGATGATTACCTGAATATTGTTCCTCTAGTAATCTCCATAACTTAGTCAGATCGGATTTGTCTTATTTAACGAAATTGGTGATGTTGGTGGCATCAAGTTTTTGAACAATTAAATTAGTGCAGCATCTACATTTCAGTTTGAAGGAGTTTTCATCATCTTGCAATACTTCTGGCTCCAATTCACATCCTTCCAGAATTTCTTCTAGCTCCAGTTGCAATAAGAAAAAAGAATTTTAACCTTCTATGTGGTGTAATTATCATCACTGAGCATTGGAATGTCTTTGAAATTGTTATTCAAGAATCCATCCATTGTAGAGATTGTCAGACTTTTAATCAGTTTAATAAAAATTCTTATTTTAGGAGCCAATGAGTTCCAGTAAGTATTTCAGACAGGAAACAGTGGAGACCTCAAGTGAATATAGCCAACCAATATTCCCAATGCAAGAGAAGTAAATAAAAAAAAGGTATAATAATATAACTTATGAGTAAAAAAGTAAAAGATGATCAAAAATAGATAATAGATCAATGAGATTGATGGATTGGATTAATCTACCTTATTTTAGGAACCAATGAGTTCCAGTAAGTATTTCAGACAGGGAACAGTGGAAACATCAAGTGAATATAGCCAAATTAATCAACTGAGAAAATTAACTATTTTTGAAATTATGAGGGATAAAATAGTAGTACCTATAGTCCCAATGCAAGAGACAGCAATAATCAGAAGGTATAATAATATTAATGATGAGTAACAAAGTAACAGATGATAAAAAATGGATAAATAGAATGATGATATTGATGGAGAAAAAGATAATTTTCAAATGTCTTATATATATATATATATGGTAATGAGCTCCATCAGTCTCTAGTAAACTCTATATAAATTAAACATCTACTATCACCAAATTTTGTAAATGACACATGCGGTACCAACATGTAAAATAATATGAAACCATTAAATAGAACAGTTTGCATGAGGGGGTTTGGGAACTTTGATATTTTGTTAAAGAGGTATTTCATTAGGAAAAGATGGGTTATGATAACACCTTTTAAATCTGAAAAGGGACTGACACCTATTATCAGGTTCCAGGTGTTTATTTGTGATGATTAATTGTTATAAACTGTAGCTCCATTGGGAGTCATTTTGAATTCAGGATAGACTACTCAAAATCTCTGACTGAAATTTAATTGAGCTCTACTGAACTCTTACCAAGTACAATGGGAAGAACTATATTTTCATTGACTTTCAAATATTTATATGACTTTGGAATAGTTATTTAGATAAAATTAAACTTTTATGAATAATCAATTTGAACATCTGGACTCATAATAGGGTCCATCAAAGTTGGAAACTCAGCACTTAAGTGACTTGCTGGTTTCAACCAAAATCAACCATCAAAAACCATCATCTTGTTTTTTAAGTAAATGGGATATTCCAACAATTTTGAACTCAAATTTTCTTATCAAGAAAGTGTTAATTTAAATAAAAAGATAGGATTTTCTACTGTTGAAAGACCATAGGGTTGGGATCAATATCATTTACCAATGGAAAATTAATAGATTTCATGTCTGTTTAAACCCAATTTCTGATATCCATTTAAATAAATCTGTTAATATTCATCATACTGACAATATATATATATATATCCAGGCTCCTTAGCCTTTTCTTTCCTTTTTAAAGTTACAAAGATGCTTCTTAATATATATATAATGATAATATATACTTCAATAAAAGTCAATTTTTGAGGTGTCAGATAGAAAGCTCTAAAGTAGATGGAAGTTATATGAGAAGAAAGAGAGGGTGAAATATATTTATATCAAAAGAAAAAAGAAAAAAAGGCTAAAAATTATTTATTTTATCTATAAATAATTAAAATATTGTTGAGCTTTTTTGCTATAATTATGAAGAATTCTACTAAAAAATTTAAGAGGAGAAAAAAATTCTTATTGATACATTTTATTTTTTGAGCTAAAAAATATTTTTCTTCATTAACTAAAAATTATAAAGGCTATTACTTTAATAATATAACACAGTTTTGGGATTAGTATCCCAAACCTTAACTATTGAGAAGCACAACCAACCTCTGGCATGCACATACCCACAAAAAGAAGAATAAGTATAAAGGTTATAGAAAATAAGAAACTGAATTGAAGAAAAGTAGAGGACTCATCTAGCAATATTATTGGGCAACTAGGGAAAAAACTTTAAGTTGGAAGCAGTATATATATACACAAGCAATGACTCATACTATTTCCAGGGTTTTTGCACTAAAGATATAAATCATGATGAAATAATGGTAATAAGGAACTAGGAAATATAACAAAGGAACAGAAAATTATATAATTGTTATAAAAATCAAGTGTGTTTTTTTCTTTCTTTTTTTGGAGTCAAATGAAAAACATGGAAGTTCCATATGAGTTTTTGTGTTGGGAATTTCCCTTGTAACATCCTTGAAATATTTTTTGATATTGTGCTCTTAATGTTGTGTCATCATGGACACAGATTCTGGTTTTATTATGACTGTAAGGAAATAGTCAAGAGGTAAGTAATTTCAAGTAAAGGTCTAGCGGTTGAGTATAAGGTAAAATAATAAAGAAGGTAAGTTACCTGTAAGGATATAGTCTACAGGTAAGTAAGGTCAAGTAAAGGTTGAGAGAAGTAAGGTCATGAGTAAAGCTCTAGTTGTCAATTTTAAGGTCAAATAATAGAGAATGTCTAGAACTAAGGTAGCTGGGTGAAGAGTAAAGGTCAGATAAGTAAAATAAAGAAAAAATGTTTAGAATTGCATCATGAGCACATGTACAAGTTACCTGTAAGGAAATAGTAAACAGGTAAGTAAGGTCAAGAGAAGGTCAAGAGAAGCAAGCTCAAGAGTACAGGTTTTGTCAGCCAGGCTATTCCAGGAGTCCAGTAAATGATATGTTAACTTATAAGACCTGAAAGAGGGCGTAAGAATTGTATTTAATGTATATAAATTAATATTTTATTGCATAATAAAATTATATAAGTATCTTATTAAATATAAGTGTTATATTAATTTTATTGTTTATATAAATTTTTATACATTTAAATTAAACATGATATATTTTATATTCTACAAATAATGGCGCATTTTTATGTATTTAATAATTATAAATTTATATTTAATTAATTAAAAACATATATTATAATTATAAGTGTAAAATTGACTTATAATATAATTAAATTAATTATTTAAATTTATATATTAAATAACACCTTTCATATAATATTAAAAAATAATTAATGACGCTTCTTTTGACCCTTAAGTGTGTCAGGAAAAACAAGTAATTAATTTATACTAAATTGAGATTAATTACATATTTTTTTGCATAACAATATTCTTTGTTTCACTTAAAAATCCTTAAATCAGACTGTACAATCTGTTTTGAATTATTTTTCTCATAGTCCCTATGTCCCAGGCTTGTTTAGTTATTGACTATTTTTACTTACTGATTTGGGAATTAATTGTGGGAAAATTGTATTCTTAATTGGGGTTTTTAATTATTTGTTTCATATTTTTCTCTACATTGTTATGTTTCACTTATTCTTTTATATTCTTGTTTCATTCTATTATAATTCTTGTATTTACAAATATAGTAGTGCATCAGAGGACCCATTGCCTATAAAAAGGCCTTGGATAATCCCCTGTAGCTCATCACTTACTATACACTCAACAATTTAAATATAATTTTATTACGTTTATTATTATTTTTTATTAGTATTACAATCTAATTAAAAATTCTATATAACAATTAAAAGGTTGCCTTAAGTCTGATAGTAATTAAAGTGTTTGCTGCGCAGAACCCTTACTTGAAATAATATTAATATTAATAAAACCAATTTTGTGTCACCTCTCAAATCACTCGTCGTTGCTTTCTCTTCAATAGATTAAATAATTTCATTTAATTTTATTTCTTTTGTTTCTCAATCACTATTACCTTCTTGTCTTCCTCTCTTTTCTTCCCTCTTTTCTTATCTCTTCTAGACGACTGACCGACAGGTTTAGTAGTCAATTATAAGGTCAAAGAATAGAGAAGATCTAGAGGTAAGGCATTTAAGTGAAGAGTAAAGGGCATATAAGTAAAAGTAGCAGAAAAGATAGATTCTGGAATAAGGATAGAGCAGCCACCCTTTATGAATGTAGGAAGGTAATGAATAGTAGGGTAAGAGAAAGAAAATAAAATAACCAATATAGTGCTTAATTAATTATACAAGTAGATAAAATATGATTAAAGAAGAGATAAAGATATGATGTATATGGTTTATAATTAAAGACATGAAATGGAGACAATTAGTGAGTGTACCAAACATTAAGTTTTAATACCAAATAAGATAAATAAAGTTAGAATTAATTAAAAGGAAGTAATATTAATTCTGAAAATGAAAAACAAAAGAATAGGGGGTATCAATGTTAAGGGATCCACAATTAGGGATCAGGAAATTTTTTTCTGTGATCAGACATTATTGATTGTGGAAGATTCTTATCCACTAGCCCCAGGGCTAGAGGATAAGGATTGAAGAACAATGCATTATCCCACCTCTTATACCGCAATTTTCATTCCTAATTATTGATCCCAAACTCATCACATCCATTATTGATTTTTCAGCAAGTCACATGAAATATAATTGTGGATTCCATCCTTATGTCTCTCTTTACTCTATGCTACTTGATTTTGATAACAAACACATAATTTTTTTTTTCTATCTACAAACCCCACCTGCTCATTTGGTGGCAAATTTACACTTCCCACTCATCACCTAAGCCTTTTACTGACAACCTTTTCTACAAAAAATAATGAAGCACCTCTCTACTAGGAAGAAACTTCACTCAGATATGAATTCTATCACTTTCACTTTAGCTGCTGACTCTGATTGTGAGTTGGGTTTGGAAGACACTTTAGCTTAAAATTTTTTTCAATTATCTTTATGAAGAAGAGGATCCCAAACCTGCACCAGCTCTCCCCTCCCTTGGATCACAAAAAATTATTTCCACCAGCATGTGCACTGTCATTATGCCATTCACCCTCCAACATTTTGAAACACAACCCTTTTAATTTTTTTTTCATACTCTCCAAGTGTTCAACTTGTGTGCTTAATTCACTTGGTTTGGTGTTCTTGTTTTTTGAATATTCATTTTTATTTTGAATTGACAGTGAATGTCTCTTTTTTGGATGTCTCATTGGTTTTCATTCACCAGCTCAAGATGAAATTGCATATTCTCTGAAATCACATAATTTCTCACTGTTTCTCTTTCCATTCATACCTCATATCCTTTTCCTCCCTTTCTGAAACATCCCTCAAACAATTTGGTTTCATTTATTTTCTCATCTTATCTCTCCAGGTTAGTCATTTTATTCATTTTTTTAATTTTTTGATTGCTAATTATGATTTTATATATATTTTTTTTCTGTTTTTATTCTCTCTTTTGTATCTATTATTTTTTAAGTGGTTATTTTTTATTTTAATGGTAAAATTAACCCTTTTTTCTCTACCCCTTTTCTTTCTTTTTTTAGCTCCATTATCCTAATCTTCATCTCTTCTTGGAATGGTCATTATCCCCTCTTCCCCCTATTTCACTTTTTTTTGGTTTCATGTCATTAAGACACATACATAGCCTATTCTTTATGAATTTCACTTTCTCCATATTCAATTTCCCCCAAGTTCCAATGTCAATCTTTCTCACTCTATTTTTCCTACCTTTCAATAAAGGTAATTTTCATTTCCTTTTTTTCATGCCTATATGATATCTCTTTCCTTCTATGAAAATTTTGTACTTAAGTATGTGTATATCACCTATCTGGATAATAATGGACTTATTAAACTCCTCTTGTTGTCATTTCCATTATTACTTCTTGAGTTTTTGTAAAATTTAAAAAATCAGAGTCACAATTATGGTTAGGTTTATTCAAATATAATTTCCATTCAAATAAATATTCTCCTGAAGGCTATCTTTAATTTCAAACAAATGGATAGTTGAGCCTTTTTTCCGAATTTCACTATACTCATTTCACATTTTATATTGCATAATTAGATAGTAAGGCTTCTTAAACACTTATCTAATGATTATCTAGGACTTTATCTCCCAAAGATTAAGATCAATAAATTATTTCTTTTCTAATTGTTTGATAAAACTATATATTCATGCATTTCAATCTAATTATAAACTGGCCAAGAAAGCTGGACTTCCCAATAGAATGAATATGGAATGGGTTGAGCTCAGTAACAGTTATATCTTTTCTTCTAATGCTTTCATCACCTATGGAAGATTTTATAAAAAGAGGTATGTTGACAAAAACAATTTTAATATGCTTACTTTTAGTCTTCTCTATCTGGGGGTATCAATGTATTAAATTAATTGTGGAAAATAATCTGCATACCCCAATTATCTTCTGCAATTATTTTTGCTAATAATTAGCTTATTAGACACTTTAAGTGTCAATGTTCACCTCTTATCCAACATTTTTTTACTCAATTTTTCATAACCACATCTTGGACAACTTTCTGTCATAACCACATCTTGACCTACATTCTGCCATAACCAAATCATGGATTACTCTCTGGATATGCCTTCTACCTTGCTGTGCACTCCCATTCTCATCCCATCCTGTTCATTCTATATGATCAGAACCCCTCACCATCTCATCTGCTTGTTTCTTCTCCTTTTCATCTGGCTATCTCATATGCTTGTTTCTGCTCCTTTTCATCTTCATTTATATTTTAACATGCCACATGTCCTAGATCTTCTCAAAGGCATCCATCACCCAGTTGTTCTTCAAATCCCACTACTCCCTCTTTCCCCCGCTCAGCCAAGAAATCTAAGACTGTTCAATTAAAAAAATGATCATCTCATTCTTATCAACTGGCTGAAAACCAAATCTAACTATGATTCTTGTTTTGGTACTGAGTATGTAACTAAAGTAGGACGGCCACCAGCATCAAAAGGTAATGGCTATCTTCTAATGGCAAATGAATTATGGAATAAGGCCAAGGGAAGGATTGATCTTTTGCCTAAACAGATGTCTGAACGCTTCAAGCATTACCAAGCTAAATACAAGAAGGAAAAGGCTCTTTCATCTTCCACTGGTTTTGGGGTTACCGACATCAATATAACTAAGGGTATCAAATCCATAGACAATAAACTTGAATCTTTATGTCCTTAATTTAAAGAGATGGATGCAGTTTTTGGAGAGCCAGCCGATGTTAATCCTGTAAACTTGTTGGATGGAGAAGATACTATCTCCAAACATGATGTTGAAGTAAATCTTTTCCCATCCTCTACCTCCACTCAAGACTCCCCTCATTTGAATGAGACAAATATAGATAGCTTTTCTGTAGATCCTATTGGTGATTTAACCCAACCAAATCTAACTCAGGTCTTTTTCTTTTTTCTTTTATCTTATCAATCCTATTTTCTATTTACTTATATTTATCTTATTTCTTAAAAGGCTGACAAACAAACCCACGATCCTTAATCAAATGAGTCTGAAGGTAGTGAAATTGATGAGGAAGAAAATATGACCTTGAACAAGAAGCTTAGGGCTTCAAGTAGTCTAAATTTCCACTCCTAAAGAAGACAAAAAAGTGATACTTCATCACAAACCCCTTTTTTGTCTATGGAACAATTTTTAGAGAAACACAATGCTGGTAAGTGATACCATACCTCTTATTACTTTACTCTACTTTTCTTCTACTTTATATTAACTTTTACTATCACTCTAGAACAAGTGGAAATTTCTAAAGAGACTCTAAGCTTTGAAAAGAAGAAATACAAGCTCTCTTTAAGGAGGGATGATAGGCTACAAGATTTGGAAGAGAGGAAGTACGATCTCTATTTACGGAAGGATGATTAGGCACAAGATTTGGAGGAGAAGAATTTTGAGTTAAATCTAAGTATTGAAAAATTAAAAAGAGGAGAAAACACTTGAACATCAAAACCTATTAGAGTAGATGAAATATAAGTTTGATCATGAATAAAATTCCAAAAAGAAAGATTTCTTGATAGAATGTGTTAAAGCTAATAAATCTGTTGAGGAAATTGAACGTTTAAATAAATTGTTGGATTACTAGTTTGTTTTATTTCTCTCACACTTCAACTGTTCATATTTATTTGTACATAAAATTTACAATAATTTCATGTATTTCATTACTCTATCAATCATTACTTGATTTTTTGTATTTTAATGTTAAATATTATTTTTTTAAATAAAATTTTCATGTCTCCTTTGAAAATTTGACAATCCCCCACCCCTGGATTTTTTTGAATTAAGGGGTGGGTATCACCAATATTCTTTCATGTCATGAATCTTGAAAGTCTTATATGAAACTTTGGCTTTACTACCCCCTGCATTTTACTGGTATCCCCAAAATTCTTACAAGTCAAGAATTTCACAAGTCTTATAAGAAATTTTGGCAATACCCCCCCCTGGATTTTATTGAAGTAAGGGACGGGTTTCACCAAAACATTTACAAGTCAAAAATTTTACATGTTACATTTGAAAATTTGGCAATATCCCCCTACATTTTATTGAAGCAAGGGGTGAATATCACCAAAATTTTTACAAGTCTTCAATTTTGAATGTAGATTTGAAAATTTGGCAATACCCCCCCTGCATTTTATTGAAGTAAGGGGTGGAAGTCATCTAAATTTAATATAATTACATAAATTATTAAATAAATATCTAATATATATCAATTTCCCTAGTTTAAAGTAATGACAATTCCTCAAGCCAAAATGCAGATCAAATCTAGAAACAAAAGTTTGGGACTTTACATATGTATAGGCTAGAGGAACCCCATTAAACAAATAAATGTTATCATGATTACCTGTTATACAACCAAAGGTTGTTGGCTCATCACTTTAGTTGAGCAATTTGATATATAAAAAATATTTATAAAAATTTATGAAAAAATATAAAATTTTTGATGAAAACTCTAATCCCCATACTTTTTGGATCTAGATAAAGTTTTTTTAAATAAATTAACTTTACCTTGTTGATTCTTTGAATAAACTTATGACTGATTTGAAATGAGCAACCAAAATGTGTGAAATCTTGACAGGATTCCAAACCAGGAGGATCTTTGGTCATTTGATGATTATCCTGAGAAGAATTCCAAATAGTTTTGATGATACCATTTCCCAAACCAAAATCAATGATGCGCTGGTGGTCTGGAAAATTTAAACCATGTCCTTTGATTTTAGCTGGAGATGGTATTGGTTGGCCAGTTATCGGATAGATATATGAGAATATACCAAAAGTAAGAAAATTGGTGTCATTCCTATCAATATGAATCCTATTGTGGAATCTAGAATGAGTGATAATAACATTAGAAAATAAAAGATATTTGTGGGTGATATCTTCCCATTTGGAGTCACTCCAATTCAGTATTCCAACTTTGGTTGCAAGTTCATGATTTTTTTCAAATGCTTTATTATAAAGCTCTTTGAGTCAAACAGCAAGAAAAGAGTTAAAGGAAGGTAGAGTGTCCAATAAGCAAAAATATTCATCTTTTTGAGCTTTAGTGATATTCTTGAGCAATGAATATATGCCTATATAATTGAAATAAGTGAAATGATATTAAGAGTGGAACAAAAATTATTATACATACCAAGAGAATATCCTTTAACAAAACCAGGTCTCCAACCAAATCCAATCATGATACCACCCAACAAATTCGTATTCCTTATAGGTAACCAAACCAAAGCCATTTGATAAAGAGTTATGATAAGATCGGATAGTTTATTAAAAGATTCATCTTTTACACCATCAAATGAATGAACTTCCAAAATGAATTGAGCCTTATAAGTATTACTGATAACTGCAACAACTTGATCATCTCCAAATTTGGTTAGATATTTGATATCTTCTGGTAATTTATTCGGATATTGATTTTTTTTATCTACTTTAGTTTTATGAAAAAAAATGTTTGGAATATGATGAAAAAAACTTTCACAGAGAATTTTTTTTTCAGATATATTTTCTTCTGATGAGACTGATTATCTTTAATTTTTTTGATGATTTAGAGGATGATTTTTTTTTTCAGATATCTTTTCTTCTGATGAGAATGATTATCTTTATTTTTTTTGATGATTCAGAAGAAGAATTTTTTTTATCAGATATCTTTTATTCTGATGAGACTGATTATCATTAATTTTTTTTGATGATTTAGAAGATGATTGTATTGAAGTTGATTTTGAAGAAGATGATAGAGATGATAAAGATGAAGATGATAAAGAGGATAAAGATGAAGATGATAGAGAAGTAAGGGGTGAATCTGAAGAAGAAGACATTTTTTTGATCTGAAAAAAATTTAATTGTCAAAAAAAAATTCACAACATTTTTTTTTTAAAAAAACTCATGTAATAATATCTTTTAAAATAAAATTTAAAGCAAAGTCCTTTTAAAAAATTAAAAAAAAAATTTTAAAACAAAAAAAATATATAATAATTTTCAGTAAAAATTATTTCAAAAAAAAATACAAAAGAAAACCTGAAGTTTGGTTATAAAAAACCTTCACAGATAATTCTGACAAAATAATTTTAAAAAAATTTAAAAATTAAAAAAAAAAATAGTAAAAGAAAAATCAAAACAAATGAATTAAAAAAAATTAAATTCAGTAAAATTATTGGGAAAAAAATTAAAAATTAAAATCTAAACCTTTTTTGTTTTGTAATTTACAGGGAAAGACTTTAACAGAATGTAAAAGATTATTTTTTTTCTAAAATTCTGCCAAAAAAAAAAATTACAAAAAACCAATTTTTAGTATGTTTTTTAGAAAGTAGGTAACCCCGCTTTAACTCACATAAAAGTCCCCTTTCAACCCCCTTTATTTCTCTGAAATCCCCTATAATATCCTTCCCTCCTTGCCTCAAAATCCCCCTCAAATCCCCTCCTTGCCTGCCTCAAAATCCCCCTGAAACCCCTTCCTTAATTGCCTCAAAACCCCCAAAAATCCCCCCCTTCACCCCTCTTTAGATGTCCCAACCCCCCCCCCTCTTTAGCCACCTCAAAGGTCCCCGCTTCCACTCCTCTTAAGCCACCTCTAGCCCCTCCTTCTTTCTAACAAACGATTGTTAGCAATCTTTTGTTAAGAAGGAGGGGGGGTAGAAGCAGGTTAAGGGGAGGGGACCTAAAAGGCAGGGAAGGGGGAATTTGAGGCGGCTAAAGAGAAGAGAAGGGGGGAGGGTTGAGGCACCTAAAGGGAAGGGGGTGTCATCAGGCGCCTAAAGAGAGGGGAAGGGGGGCAATGAGGCACCTAAAGAGGGGGGAAAGGGAGGATTCGGGACAGGTGAAGAGGGTGAAATAAGGGGGACTTGAGGAAGGTAAAGAGAGGGGAGAAGGAGTGACTTGAGGCAGGTAAAGAGAGAGGAAAAGGGGTGAAATGAGGCAGCTAAAGAGGGTCAAGGAGAGAAAAAAAAAGAAAAAAAAAAGAGAAAAAAGAGAAAAAAAAAATTAGTCTAACCTTGAAAATAAAAAAAGGACTTACAAAAAAAAAAAAAAAAAAAAAAAAAAAAAAAAAAAAATAAACAAAAATAAACAAAAAAAAGCAAAAATAAAAAAATTCATGATTAGCAAATAAAAAACATGAAAAAAGTAAAAAAAAGACTTACCTGGTGAGATGAGTTAAGAAAATAAAAGTAACCAAAATATTTGAGTGATGTTTGAGGAGAGGATGAAAAGGATATGAGTGATGAATGAAAAAAAAATCACTGACAAAATATGCGATTTCATGTTGAGCTGGTGAAAGAAAACCAATGAGCCATCCAAAAAAAGATATTCACCGTAAATTCTAAAAAAAATGAATATGCAACAAACCAAAATACCAAAACAAGTGAATAAAGTACAGAAAGAGGACATTTGGAGAGTACCAAAAAACAATTTAAAAGGGTGGTGAAGAGAAATGTTGGAGAGTAATAGGCATAATGACAGAGTGTATGCTGGTCGAATGAATGTTTTGTGATTCAAGGGAGGGGAGAGCCTGTGCTGGTTCAAGATCCTCTTTTTCATAAAGATTATTCCACTTATCCTTTAAATCAGCTAGGATAGTGTGGAGTATAATGCAAGTCATGATCCAATGATTTGCAGTTTTGATCTCCAATTTTTTTTGAAATTGGATTCTGAGCTCCCAAAGACTAGAAAATCTTCCCTTTAAAATATCTATAGCATGTTCAATTTGTACTCTTGATTGGGCAAGGTGATAATTAAAGGCAGTTTTGGGGTCACTTTCTAAACTTTCACCACGGAAAGCAGGTATAATGTACTTTCCACTTGCATATGTTGAGTCTGAAAGGAGTTACTGAGATTCTTCAAAGTATGAATCAGGGGTTTGAGAAATCCTCATTCTTTGGAAGACGGAAGAGTCATGACATGAGCCAGGGAAGCCACTATGAAAAGCAATAACTTTTTTATTGACATTGCATACAAGTTGAATGGTAATAGAGTATCTAGAAAGAAGATAAAAAGTTAGATTATGAAGGATGAGAAATTGGAGAAGATTTTGAAGAAAAATTTTTTTGCAATCAAAATAATGGTTGCCATGATGAGCAGGCTTTCGACTCAAAGGTATAGTTGTGCCATCAACAAATCCTACACAGCCAGGGAAAACTTCAGCTTGCATTACTTGAGAAGATTCATGTTGCTGCTCTGGAGTTGGCCAAGCAAGTGTTTGAGACTTGAGGGAAAGGATAGAAATTATACAGCGCTTGGTGTATAATATCACAGTACCATATCCTATGTTAAAGAGATTATCCAAATGTCTTAAAGAAGCACCGTTTCTATTTGAGCCAAAGCAACATAGTGCAACAGCAAGTTGGATGGCAGAATTACGCTGTTTTTTATGGGAATTGTTATGAAAGATAGGATGATTGGAGATGAGTTGATAAAGTTTGAAAAAAGATTGGGAGAAGTTCTAAAAAGTTGGGTGAAGTTTAAATGAGGAATGTTGAGAATGGAGGCCAGATCATTCGGGGATCATGATAAAGACTTGGCCCCCTGGTGATGATGTAACACTTTTTTGAAAGAAAACACATATAAGCTAAAGCATCTTCCAAATCAGAGTCAGATTTTTAGTAAAGAACTAAAATAAAAGTAATAGCATTCATTGTTGAGTGAAGTAGCTTCCTAGTAGAGAGGTGTTTCATTGTTTCTGGTGGAAGGGTTATGTGATGAGGGAAGTGGGAATTCACCGCCAAATGTGCAGTTGGGGTGTGTAGATAGAAAAAAACTTAAGTGTTTTCCACCAAAATTAAGTAGCATAGAGTGAGGAAAGACTTAAGGATGGCATCAGCAATTATGAATCATGTGACTTTATTGCAAATCCATAATGGATGAGATGAGTTTGGGATCAGGAATTAGGAATGAAAATTTGGGTATAAGAGGCGGGATAATGCATTATTGTGGATTCCTTATCCACTAGCCCCGGGGCTAGTGGATAAGAATCTTCCACAATTAATAATGTCTGATCCCGGGAAAAAAAATTCCTGATCCCTAATTGTGGATCCCTGAACATTGATACCCCCTGTTATATTGATCCTATTACTGGAAGACCAATCCCTTCACCAGCTATAACCATAGGCCATGGATTATACTTTCAGGATCATAAATTCATTATGAACTTTGGTTTAGGAAATGGGATTATTGAAGCAATTTGGAATTCTTCAAGAGATAATAATTAAACTAATAAGGCACCTTCTGGCTTAGAATTTTGTGAGAAGTATTCTCATTTTGGATGTTGTTTCCAGATAAATCAAAGTTTGATAAACTGGGTAAGTAAAGTAAGGGGTGAATGGTCAATGTCTAGTAAAACATTAGGTAGGGGTTCTAAATATGGTATTTAAAGGATTTTCCAAATGTTTATTTTTATTTCTTAAATTTTTAATTTATCAGTTATTAAAAATAATCAATCAAATTTAAGTATTGTACCATTGGGCCCCTGTGCTGCATAAAGGTGTTCATTCAAAAATATAATTGTATTCTATGAATGAGTTCATAATACCGTTCTTGTCATATTTTTTCTTTGACTTTGGTCATATATGAAATCATTGGCAGATAGTATTTGGGATTCCTTTACTCTTACTTGGTTGATTATCTTTTTTAATTGATTTACTTAATTATTTATCAAATTAAAATGAAGATTTGGTAATCCTTACCCCCTTCCAGAGTAAATTTCAGGGGGGGGGGTATTGCCAAATTTTCAAATAAGATGCATAAAATTTTTGACCTGAAAAAAAATTGGGTGGAAATATGAACAAAATAAAAAAAACTAATCATCAAAAATTTATATTAAGTTCTCAATTTCCTCAACAGATTTATTACCTTTAATGAATTCTATCAAGAAAACTTCCTTTTTTGCACCATCTTCAAGTTGATACTTGAGTTTCATCTGATCCAATAGGAAATTGTACTTGAGAGCCTTCTCCTCTTTCTTTATCTCAAATTTCTTCTCCAATTCATGTGCCCCCTCATCCCTCTGTAAAGAAAGCTTGAGTATTTTCTCCTACAAGTCTTGTGCCCTCTCTTCCCTCTGCAAAGAGAGCTTTAATTTCTTCTCCTCCAAGTCTTGTGCCCTATCATCCCTGCTTAAAGAGAGTTTCTATTTTTGCTTTTGAAAGTTAAGAGTATCTCTTGCTACTTCAAATTTAGATAGTGTGAAAAAGAATATTAAAAAAATAAAATAAAAGCTCACTAAGTTATTAAGAGGTATGCTATCACTTACCAGCATCATGTTTCTCCAAAAAATCATCAATGGAAGAAAAAGGGGTTTGGGAAAAACTATCTCTGTTTTTTTTATTTAACTATTAAAATTCAGTGTAGTTGATGGTCTTTGATTTTTTGGAGGTAAAGTTTTCATCTTCATCATTGATTCTAGCTTCAGACTTGCTTGCTTGAGAATACTAGGTTCATTCACTAGCCTTTTTAGAAATAAAAAAAAGAGATTTAAATAAAAAATAAAAAAACTAGAAAAGAAATTAAAGCTCACTGGAGTTAGATTGGGTTGGTTTAAATAAACATAAGGATCTATTGAAAAGATATCTTGATTGGTGGATGTAAAATGAGGGGAGGCTTGAGTAGAAGAGGAAGGAAAAGTATTCTTTTGACATCATGTTTAGAGATATCATCTTCTCCATCCAACATGTTTTCAGGATTGACATTGGCTTGCTCTCCAGATATGGAATCCATCTCTTTATAGTAAGGACATAAAAAATTAAGTTTATCCTCTATATATTTGATTCTCTAACTGATATCAAGGTCAGTAATAACAAAACCAGTGGAAGATGAAAGAGTCTTAGCCTTCCTATATTTGGCTTGATAGTGCTTGAAGTGTTCAGACATCTGTTTAGGCAAAAGATAAATCCTTCCCTTTGTCTTATTTTGTAATTCATTGACCATTAGAAGATATCCATTGACTTTTGATGCAGGGGGCTGTCCTGCTTAAGTTGCATTCTCAGTACCAAAACAAGAATCTTAATTAGTTTTAATTATCAGTCAGTTGATAAGTATGAGGTAATTATCTTTTTTTAGTTGAAAAGTCTTTGATTTCTCAGCTGAGCAGGGGAAAGAGAGAGTAGTGGGACTTGAAGAACAACTGGGGGATGGCTGTCTTTGAGAAGACATATGACAGCAAGGCATGTTGAGATATTTGAAGATGAAAAGGAGATGAAACAAACAGATGAGATGGGGAGGCGTTCTGAATGGATAGAATGAATAGACAGGATGGGAGTGCACAGCAAGATAGGGAGGCTGGCACATCCAGAAAGTTGTCCAAGATGTGGTTATTAAAAATTGAGGATAAAAATTTCAGATAAGAGGTGAACATTGACATGTAAAAGGTCTAATAACCCAATTATTAGCAAAAATAAATGAGGTATAATAATTTTTATCTACAATCAAATTAGTTGTGGATCCCTTAACATTGATACCCCATAATGATTACATTACCACTGGCCAAAATAAATAAAACTCCCCACCTAATTCCTTCAAAATGTTCTCTGTCTCCAAGAGCCCCCATGATTTCCTTTTAGATGAAAGCAACTGAGGCCTACGTCCAACTTCATTTTTAGCACTACATTCCATTCCACTAGATATGGGTATATAAAATACATTCACTAGGAAACAAATTTTGGCATCTGCTAACAAGTGCCCCCCCCAATTGAAATACCATAGTTCAGTGCCCGGCCAATTGTTTTGGATCATTTTATGCATTTTTTTTGCCACATTAAAATCTCTTCATCATTCGAACATCTTCCTTCTTATTTCACTATAGGTTTGTTATCTGGTTCCTTTCCTCTTGGTTTTTAAACTGGTAAGCTTTTTGAGAATTTTCATTTTTTTTTCTTTCTTTGTTGACTGTCCAAAAAACTCTCATTTTAATGGAAGTTTGTTTGGAATATGTCTCCAGCTCATGCCCAAAGGCCTCAACTCACACCTGAAGAAAAGTCTGAGATCATTGGCTTGGCAGCTAGGCTCAATAACACAACACATTTTGCCCAACATTTTGGGCTTCGTTACTCTACTGTGCACAATATTGTGCAAAAGTATTGCTACACTGGGACAGTCAAAAACTTACTGAAATCAGGCTACCCATGCAAAACCAACGGCTGTTACATCCGCAAACTGCACCGTTACTTTTCAGGTAATCATAAAGCTCCTCTTAGTGAGATTGCAAGTAACCTCACAACACCAATATCTGTTTGTACAGTCCGTCAAAGAGCCCGTGATTTAAAGATTTTCAACCAAGTAGCTGCAAAAAAACCATTTGTCAACAAGAAACAGCAAGTGAAGAGACTTAAATTTGCAAGAAAGTATCAGCACTGGATTGTCAATGACTGCAAGAGGATCATTTGGTCAGATGAGTCCTTTTTTGAGCTAGGGAAGGCATCATGTCAGGTTAAGGTTTGGAGAAAGAAGGATGAAAAGTTCAAGCAATCTTGCCTTCAACCCACTTTCCAAAGTGGTCGCTCTTCCATAATGATTTAGGGGGGCTTTTTTAATGGAACAAAAGTCCCTTTGGTGTTTCTGCCTCCAAAACAACACTCAGCAAAAGATTTTATTTGCAATGTTTACAAATCCAACTTGATCCCCTGGCTCAACAATGAAGATCCTGAGCATAATTTGATGCTAATGGAAGACAACGCACCTGTCTACACTGCTAAGATTGCCTGTATCTGTTGAGAAAGTCTTGGATTGCAAAAACTACCAGATTGGCCACCACAATCACCAGATCTGAACCCAATAGAGAATTTGTGGGCCCAGATCAAGCGTAACATTTACCAAGATTATCAGCCTAAATCACTTGAAAAACTTCGTGAAGCCATTCAACAAGCTTGGGAGGACATACCTGAAGACTACTTGATGGGTTTGGTGGCGTCTACGCCTGATAGAATGAAGGATGTTATCACAAATGGAAGTGGATCCTGTTTCTGGTGAAAAAAGTAACCTTTTTTCAAAAATTTTTACTCTCAATTTTTTTTTGCTCCATTGATTTATCAAGAAGAGGGTGTTAAATGGTGAAACTGGTGAATTTTTCATCTTATTAGTTGGGTGACGTAAAATTTTTGCGTTTTCAAAAATTCCAAATTAAAAATATACCTGCTATAAAATTATGATATGTTTTTCGAGAAACCAAAATAAGAAGCTAGAGAATCAGGATTTCAAGTTTAACCACAATCTGATATAAATTGAACGAGTTATCGATGAATATTGACTATCGGTTATAATTGGCCGGGCACTGTTCAGTAAGGGATGCGAACCTGCTAGAAGGTGCCAGCTTTTTTTTTTTCTGGTGATCTTATTATGTTTCTCTTATTTAATTCAGTTAAGTCACTTCATTTTTTTTCTTGAAATTATTTTAAGAATTCGAGCAGGCATTTCCTGGTTTTGGGAAAATATTTTTCAAACCCTGCTTTTTTGCTTTGATTAAGAACCATGAAGCAACGTGACGTATATGGATGCTTATCGGCGAAATCTCCGGTGATTAATGAAACTGAAAGCTTTTCAAGCAAATTTGATTTGTCGACGTAGTTTCACAACGCTTGATTTGTTTGACTGATGACGACTTCCTCGACAAAGCAGTATAGGACATTTTGTGCCATAGCCATACTCTTGACCTGATCCATTGAAAAAATTTGCACCACATGATCTGAATACAAAATTACTTTCCACCTCTCCACAACTTGTCTCTACTGACTCGTTGAAACATAAGAAACAATCTCTTATTGCTCAATCTCGGATGAGGAAACATCTCTAACTTATAAAAGCAACGCTTCAAGGTACCTGTCAAATTTGATTTATTTATCCCTAAAACAAGTTCAAACATGCAAGCCACGTGATGTCAATAATTAAAATACATATCAGCTTTATCACCCATATATAACACATATTTGAACAGGTGGCAAGTATTTCTGCAAACATAGAGAGCTGCTTTATTTGGTCAGTAAGTGGAAGATGCGCAAAACACTAATTTCATTTTGGATCACTTTCTTGTCTTTGCATGCTCACTGGCGAACTTCACAAGCTACAGATAATCTTCAAACAAAGTCTCTTAATTCTTTTCGGCTTCAAAAGACTGATCAGAAACGAAAAAAAAACGAAATTCACAATGGTTCACTGGCTTACAAAAATAATTCATTGTACGAGTCATGCAACATATTTGATCCTTGCTCAAAAGCACCATTAACCCCAAGCTTATGGAAAGATATAGAACTAGATGATTACTTGAAATCATACCCTGAAGGAAATTCTCTTTCACTCGAGGTTCGTAAAATTGAAAAAACTGAGTCATGAGAAAAATTATGATAAATTATAATAGCACTGATTAATATGATGTTAGCGGTATGCTGAAAAAGTTGGCGCAACAAATTTTTTATGGTATTAAAATTCACTCTCGTATAAGTCGTTCACTTTAGTAATGAAGTGTAATTAGTGGAATAGGCAAAATGTGCAATGCTGGACAAGTCTGTCTTCCCGTAAAAGCTCCAGATTGGTACATTTTAGTGGCCGCACAGAACTGGAATTTTTTTTGCAACATTCTTTACAATGCAGTTGGATTTGCTGTAACCTTATTACAAGGTAGCTCATTTTTTATTTTTTTGCCTGATTTATTTTTTTCCCACTTCTAATCATGCGTCTCCTATATTCATCAGGAATGGTGTTGTCAATCGTATGTCATGTTCGACAGCATATAGACCTTGAGCGATTTTAAAAACCATTTTTTCCAAAATAGGTAGATGATTTAGTTCCAGGCCAGCCCGATGAGCTCATGAGAATTTCGACTGTAGTGGGTCTTATGGCTGGAATAGCAGGAGGTATACCCGGATTTTTATTTCCAGTAACCTGGGGGATTTGGGGTCCGAAAATTTGGCCATTTGTACAAGGAGATTCTGGAGTCCTCGCTGTCGGAGCATGGACCTATCACAATCTTTATTTTAAGGCACCTGCAAATCAAATAGTTAAAGTTCGAAAAATTTTTTGCGTAAATTTTTTTTGAAAAGTGACGCCAGATGTTATTTTCGCACAGTTAGAAGACGTCTCTTTTATACTATCAAAAGTGCAGAATGCTGCTCAATTACAGATTTCGAAATCAATTTCTGTTGCAATGTCAAAGGGAATTAGCTCTGAAGATGGATTGTATGGATTCTTAAGAGATGGAACTTTTTTGAACAATCACAACGAAGCTTCGGAGCGTACAGCTGGAGAAATAGAGGCTGGTTTAGCAGACGTTACGCGTGCAAGACTGATAGCTGCAATTTGGAAATCTCAAGTAAGTGTGCCTCACGGTTCGGTGTTTTTTGAAATATAAATAGGTAAATGCTCTAAATTTTTATTTTCATTTTTTTGAACAGCATTATTTTATAACACGTGGGGATAAAACTTGTAACCTCAATGGTCCTAACGGTGCCGAGTCAGATCCCAATATGCTGTCTTATTGCACTCCTGAAGGAATGTATGTACCGCATGATAATGATGTCATGAAAACTTAAATTTTTTTAATACAAACTTGGATTATAGAATGATGAACATTGTGCAGGCGCATAAAGACAAGGAAGTGAAGCAATTCAAATTTGCTCCCCAAATCTACGAGAAGTATCATTTTACAACTCGGTATTTTACTGAACAATCGTGGAGATGTCAGAAAAAATACAACTCCTTTGACTATGATCCTTATAAGGGAGGGTAAGTAATAGTACAAATGTTTATTCAATGTGCAGAGAGCAGAAGATAATTAATTGAATACTATTTCAAACCATCATAACTCTTTCACTTTAGCGCGCTTCCTTGTGATTTAAATCTTGATTGCGTTGTAAAGTAAGGCACTTTCTCATTGAAAGATACATGGTTATAAGAGGGTTAAAGCTGAAAAAAAAATCAATTTTTAAAATGTGTGCTGCAAGTTTGCCTGTATGTGATTTAACAAGAGATGGTAATTTTTGCACTTGAAACTATTCATCTTTATCTAGTCTAAAAATTATGTGTTCGCATTCAGATATCCGAAAAAAGCAAAAACAAGAGGGAACAGTGAAAGCTTGCAGAATGGTAGGGGGATTGCCAATTTGATAGAAGCAAGGTTATACTCGAAAAACTCACAATATACCAATCTCGTAAGTTTAAAGAATATTCTGTTCTTAAACCAACACGCTCTCTTTAGAAAAAGCTTGCAACACTATACACGGTATATTAGACAAAAATATATATATAACTTTTTTTGGTTATACTATGATCAAAAAATTGTTCAAAATTTCAAGAAAAAAAGTTATATTGATGTGAATTTTTTATTATATTATTTCTGAATGTGGGGAAGCTCGTGCGCGAGAAAGATTACCTTAAAGAGCAGTCAAAACAGCTAAATATAAAATGAGATCATTTTTGTTAACATGGGAAAGGATCTCTGCTAATAATTTGATTGAAGAATGTACTTTAATCATGATTTACTTTAAATTAAACAAATCATATTTTTATGACTTAAATATCAATCACATGTTCAATATTGGGTTAAAAACTTTTCTGCTCATAAAATTTCATAAAGAACTGTATCCATCTTTCTTTGATTTGAGTGGACATGGTTCTATAATATGCAGAGCAAAATTGAATATATTGATGAAAAATTTATAAAAATAGAATACTCACTTATTTCAATATAATCCCACAATGATAAACCCAAGAAAATTCAAGCCAAAAAGATCCCAACAGTGTGCCAAAATAAATCCATAAATTTCCCATGAGTGCAAATGAAATCAGTAAACCTGAAATTTTCTTTGAAAATTCAAAATGACAATTAAAAATATGCAAATTAATATGATTTAAGCATTTTAGAAACTTTACTTGTTAAGTATGTAACATCCAAGAAAATAAAAATAAAAATAGTGCAAAAAAAAGATTCACATTTAAAGGTCAATATCTCAAAAACCACTGAATCAAACTCAAATGTTTATGGGAAATGAAAGGTAGGATTCAGGAGAATATTCAGTAAAGAGGACATGAAATTCATATACACTTAATCTATATTCCAACTTGTCTTTCAAAATTGTATAAGAATTTGAGAAGTGATAGTGAAAATGACAACAAAAGGGATTTGATAAGTCTGGCATTTTCCAGAGAAGTGTCCTAAATAGTTTTAGTGTGAATCCATGATAGAAAGTGAGACCTAGTTGACAAAATATTGATTTAACTGTTGTAGAGAAAATCAGCGAGGAAGCATCAAATACTAATCCAAATCTAATGTTCAGGTATTTGAATGAAGGCTAAAAAGCTAGATAATCCCCAGATAAAAATTTCAGAAGCCCTATTCTCTAATTATCTAAAATCAAAGAAAAAAAAGTAAAATTTTTCAAAAAAAAAGACTCAACTTTAAAGGTCACACCAGAAAAAAAATGTGGGCACCTGATAGAAGGTGCCAATCCCTATCTTTGATTTGATTAAGTGTTAGCTCAGCTGTAATTCATATGAGAATACTGTGAACTGAACACTGAGCATGCCAGCTTGCGCAGTATCAAAGCTGAGTTATGCTTGAATCACAAATGGATTGAGGAGTTGGAACCTGCTAGCAGGTACTGGCTATTTTTTTGTGTTGCCAATATCTCAGTAACCATTGAACCAAATTTAAAACCATTTGTGGGAAATGACAGGAAGGCTTCAGGTGAGTCTTCAGTTAATAGGATATGAGATTTAAATAAAACTAACCCTAATTCTAACTTTTTTTTCAAAATTGAATAAATAGGGGGTGTCAGTTCTGGAAAATCCTCACTTAAATTTGACCAAGTCCGTACTTATTTAAGTGCAGATTTCCAAAACACACTAGCCCCAACACTGGTGGATTTCAAAATGAAATAAGTCACTTATTTCACTCAAATCCGCACTTTCTCAACCAAAAGTGCTGATTTCACCATCAAGTCCCATTTCACTGATTTGTCAGCATCATTCCAATCATACACAGCACTCCGCAGCATAACACTTCATAACTCAAAACATCGTACATCATTTACATTTTCATATCATATCATATAAGAGTCATGCTTTCCTCACTTTCAAATTGTGATAAATTACATATAGCAATGACTTTCATGGCTCTTGAACTGCTCTTGGACTCTGATTGCAATTCTGATTCTGATCTAGAAGAAGATTTTGTCTTTTTATCAAAAATGGCCATGAAAGGTTACCTTCTTCCCAGAAAGCCTCAAGTACACCATCCAAACACTTCTTAACCTATCTACACACAGTTTTAGAAAGTTGTTCAGGACTTCTCCGGAATATTTCCTTAAAGTTCATGAGCTTATTCAGGACCATCCCATATTTCACAATAATTCTCAAAAAGAACAACAACATCCTTCAATTCAATTGGCCATCACAGTATGTTGTTTGGGTTCCAATGGTAATGGAGCCACTTTGAAACGTTTAGAAAATGTATTTGATTTAGGGTATAGTTCAGTTAACACTTATACCAAAAGATGCATCACTTCCATAGACTCCTTGGAATCTCAACTTCTCACCTGGCCAACAAAAGAAGAGCAACTTGAATAATCTCATGTTAAGCAAGCAGAAGGCTTCCCAGAATGTATTGGTTTTGTTGACAGTACTACTATTCCTTTGAGCCAGAAACCTGCTCAAGGTGGAAACAATTACTTTGACCGTAAAAAGAGTTAGATTATTTTTAACTCCTTTCATTCTATTTTAAACTAACACAAACAACTGTATCTTCTTTATAGATATTCAATGATTTTGGATTAGGAAATGGAATCATCAAAACAGTTTGGAATTCTTCTTAAAATAATCACCAAACCACAAAGTCTCCTCCAGGTTTGGAATCTTGTCAAGACTTCACACATTTTGGTTGCTCTTTCAAGATCAGTCAAAAGTTAATCCAACAAATAAACAAGTTAAAAAAGGAAGAAAAATGTAATAAATTTAAAAATTCTTTAGGTAGATCTAAAAAGTATGGGGATTCATAGAGTCACCAAATATTTAATATTCTTCCATAAATTTTTAATAAATAAATCTGATATGTCATTTTACTAAACTAAAGTAATGAGACAATGACCTTGGGTTGTAAAAAAGGTAATCATGACAACATTAATTTGTTTCATGGGGTTCCTCTAGCCTATACCTGTGGAAAAACCCAAAATTAGTTTCTAGACTTGATCTGCATCTTGGCATGAGGAATGGTCATTACTTTAAAAGTAGTATATTTGACATATATTATTTATATATTAATTAATTTATGTAATTATATTAAATTTTGGTAACTTTCACCCTTTACTTCAATAAAATGCAGGGTAGGGTATTGCCAAATTTTTAAATCTGAAATGTGAAATTGATGACTTAAAAAAATTTGGTGGTACCCACCCCTTGTTTCAATAAAATTCAAGGGGAGGTATTGCCAAATTTTCAAAAGAGATATAGAGTTTTAATGACTTAGAAGTATTTAGATAAGCAAACTTATTGACTTGAAAGTAAAGATAGAAAAATTGTATTATATTCTCAAATTTTTGTTAAAAAAAAGTATAAACAAACTTATTGACTTGAATGTAAAGATAGAAAAACTGTATGATATTGTCATGTGCCACATGACACTCGAGGCAAAAGCAGCTCATTAAATCAATAATACAGAGGTCTAAATCCATACTCGAAGCGCAGAAAGCAATTCTACATAGAAACTGTGACTTTCCTTTGTGTACTCACTATTCAACTGCGCTAGTCTAAACTCTAAATCTAAATTAGTTAATCTCTCAATAGTGTGTCTCAGTATTTTCCTCAATAAGCGACGCACAGCGCAATAGTCAATTTAATAGTACGCTCAAAGGTTTATTAAATGTCTGTGAATTATTAAAAGGGGTAGTGAGCATGGACAGAATGTTTAGTGGAGGATTATAGGGTTGACGGATGTTAGTGAGGAGGGTCCGGGTGTAACAGGTGTATTTTTTAATGGTCTCTGGTGTGCGGAATAGTGGATGGGTATGAGGTCAATGTGAGGAGGAGTAAAGCATATAAAAGGGGTTGGGTTTTTGGTTTGACATTCTTTAGAACTAAATTATAAAGCGTATACATAGTTAATAATGGTAAAGCTTTAAGTTAAATCATTATAATTGTATCTTTCCTTATTTTGTCAGTAATCATTTCTAAATCCTAAATCTTTGATTATTGAGTTTCCAACGCTCCGTGAGATTTTAAGAATTTTAATAATACCTTTAAATTATATTAGACTTCTTCTTGGACATATCTCGAAGCAGTAGCTCTTCCTTTGAGTCATCTTCAAATCACTTCCTCAAACATTTCCTCTGTGCATTGAAGAAGTTTCTAAACTCCTCCCTCCATCTCACTTCCAGGAACACTCTCAACCTTGTGTGTAGGTCGTCCAGTGACAGTATAATTTAATTCTCCGTAGTTCCCATTCTTTGCACTACTATGTTCCTTTTCAGGTGTTTTCTAAATTCTTAAAATGGAACCTGTTCAACACACTCCTCCTACGGGCGCTACTACTAGAGCTTGCGCCAGAGGCAGGCCAACAGCTACATGGCCTGTTTCCCGCACTCACTCCTTGGAACCTCTCGAACTTAGGGAACGGGGACACTCCGTCCAATCTGTAGAAGACATACCCCAGGATTTTGATGATTCTAGTGAGGAAGAAGAAGGAGAGGATACAATGCATGAGGCACCATCCGCCCCTGCTACTCACCCTTCTGGTCAACCTTCGGAACCTGGACCATCTAATTCTCTGGAGGACTTCATGAGACTTTTCATGAAAACCCTCTTTAATTCAACGTCTTTGGAGGGATCTAAATTCAAAACTCCTTCCATGAAATCTCCTGATAAATTTGATGGAGAACATCCAGACAGATTGCGGCCCTTTTTGAAAACCTGCAAGTTCCTGTTCCATAATGACCCTCAAACCTTCAATAATGACCGATCGAAGGTTGTTTAGGCTTCTTCATTCCTAGCCAGAAAATCAGAAAGATGATTCGAGCCTTATCTTCTCATGCTCTTTTCAACAGAAACCCACTTACTTATGAATAACTGGGAAAATTTTGAAGACCAACTCTTCACGTTGTTTGGTGACTCTAATGAGACTGACAATGCAGAAATCAAACTTGATTTTCTTCGCATGAGTGATAATGGGAAAGCCTCTGAATATATTTTCAACTTCAGAGCACTTCAAACTCAAGTAGGTTGGAATGATGCTGCCCTTAAGTATCATTTCAAAAAAGGACTTCCTTCAAGGATTCTGGATCAATTAAATCTTCACGGTCAGAAGATTACTACTTTAATGGATTTAATGGATTGAACCCTCAAACTCAACGGCTTTACCAAGGACGACTACAACATTGTTGATACGCTAACAAATCTCAAGGCACAAATTTTAAATTGGGACCTTCTTCACACCCATGGACAACTCAATCCAAACCCAATAAGGGAAAGGACAAACCTCAACCTAAAAGCTCGACCCCAGGTGATATCAGCAAAGTACTGGATCATAAAGGGGAACTTAAAGAAGCTGAGAGGAAGAGACGAGCAGATAATGGGTTATGCATGTATTGTGGGGGTAAGCACAAACTAGAAGATTGTGTGAAGTTGAAGGAATGAGAAGGTACTAGTTCGAAGTCAAAAAACTAGTATATAGTTTACTTGTGTGCAAAGCAAACTATCCTATCTCTCCCAGTGCACAGAACCTCCATGTCTTAAGGACTGGAGTTGCCTTAAACTGCTTGAGATTCATTCTTTCAAGGAGGACACCCCCTTCAGTTGTCTTATAGACTCTGGAGCTTCAATTTCTTTTTTCAGTTTATTTTTTTCCGAGAAGCTAAAGCTGACATTCATAGATATCAATGAAACTCCAATATATTTGGTCAAATCAGAGGAACCCAAATATTGGGTAAGTAAGAAAGTTTTATGGGTTTTCAACTTTCCGAACTCTCCCCCCTTCGAGTGGCAATTGTAAGTCTTGGACGCCCCAAGAATGGACGATACCATCGTTGGCCATGACTTTTTACCACATTGGAATCCTGAAATTGATTGGTCAGGGGGATTGATCACCCCATGCACTAAGTATATTTTTAATTCTTCAATGCAGGTCAATAGGGAGTTAAACAACCCACCTGACAATGTCCTGCTAGAGGACAAATCTCTGCCAGATGACTTTCAAGCATCTTATCTTTCTCTAAATGAGCAATTGGCTAACTCTTCTAGCTTGATCACTTCACTCAAAGAGGATTTGAATTGCCTCGAAGTAGTTGAATTATGCTCTCTCAATTCGGGTCTTCCCTCAACAGACTCTCTCAAAGATGATGAGGACAACCAAATCAATGTTGAAGCCATTAAATTAACTCTACCAGAAATCTATCATGATTTACTCAATGTTTTCTCAATCCGCAAGGCCAATAAGTAACAACCTCATTGACCCTACAACCATCAAATAGAGTTAATAGGTCCAGTACCTCCGGCAGGTCCTGTCTATTCTTTGTCGAAGGACGAATCTCAAGTTCTTCAAGACTAACTTGCAGAGAATTTAGCCAAAGGTTTCATCAGAGCCAGTAAATCTCCAACCGGCTCCCCTTTTCTTTTTGTAAAGAAAAAAGACGGTAGCCTCAGGTTGTGTGTTGACTATAGAAATCTCAACACAGTTACAAAGAAGAATGCATATCCAGTTCCTCCTAGATCATTGCTTCTAACCCTTTTTAATGGTGCTAATTTCTTTTCTAAAATTGATCTTGGAGGCACTTATAATCTTATTTGCATTGCGGAAGGTCATGAACCACTGACTGCATTGCGCACTAGATTTGGTAGTTTTGAATATTTAGTTATGGCTTTTGGATTGTGTAACGCACCATCCACTTTTCAAACCTTTGTCAATGACATCTTTCAAGATGTTGTTGAACAATTTGTTGTTGTCTATTTAGATGATATTTTAATTATCTAGAAGACACTGGATGGACATATCCATCATGTTCAACAGGTTCTAAATCGACTTTGAGATCACAGTCTCTACACCAAGCACAATAGATGCAAATTCCATCTTAAATCAATCGATTTTTTGGGTTTTACGTTATCTACTGATGGTTTAGTCATGTAAAACAAAAAGATCCAAAAAGTCCTGGAATGGCCTGAGCCCAAAACCGTTAAATCCCTCCAAGGATTTTTGGGTTTTGCAAATTTCTATAGAAGATTTATTAAAGATTACTTTAAAATTATTTCCAATCTTACTTCTCTTCTTAGAAAAGATATTCCTTTTGTTTTTACTTCTAAAGCACAAAAGGAATTCAAAGAATTGAAGACTTTGTTCACCACAGCTCCAATTCTTCAACACTTTGATCCTTCTGCTTTGACAATAGTTGAGATGGATGCGAGCGATTATGCTATCACAGGGGCCATTTCTCAATTAAATCCTGAAACAAAATTGTTTCATCCTGTTGCTTTTGATTCACGCAAACTCATTGCAGCAGAATTAAATTATGAAATTCATGACAAAGAGCTTTTAGCTATTATCCATTGTCTTAAAAAATGGCGCTCTTTTCTTCTCATCCTACATAGTCTTTTTCAAATTCTAACTGATCATAATGCTTTGAAATACTTTATGTCTTCCAAAGTGTTAACCAGGCGTCAAGCCAGGTGGGCTGAATTTTTATCTGAATTTCCTTTTTCTATTTCCTATTGCCCAGGTAAGAACTGCATTGTCCCAGATATCTTGTCACGTCGGGACAATGTTTACCCACAGTGGGGGGACACATTTGCTGACAAGAACCTAGAAAATGTGAAATAAATTTTCAACGAATCAATGTTAACAACTCATCAACTTAATTTGATGACAATTCAATTTTTTCGAAATCCACTATCCAACATCCTCAAAGCTCAGTCTAAGGACAATTATTGTTTAGGGTTTAAAGACAAAATACTCTCGAAGCAAGGGGCCAAAAGATTTAGTATTGAATCAGGTCTATTAGTTTTTGAAGGTAGAGTAGTCATACCCGACAACAATGAAATAAAATTATGGAATTTCAATAGTCAACATGATTCTCCATTAGCTGGTCATTTTGGGGTTGATAAAACCTACCAGTTAATAGCGAGGGATTTCTTCTGGCCAGGAATTACCAGAGAAATCAAGGCCTATATAAGAGCTTGATACAAATGTAATAGGAATAAGGCTCCCCATCAACGGAAGCATGGGTTGCTTCAACCGCTTCCTATTCCCTCTAAACCTTCGGAATCTTTATCAATGGATTTCATTTCTCAACTTCCTCTTTCTAATAATTTTGATGCTATATTAGTAATAGTAGAAAGATTTTCAAAGATGTCTATTTTCATTAAAACCACTACTACTGCTACAGCAGAAGATTTTTCAAAATTGTTTCTAGAATATGTTTTTTCCAAACATGGCTTACCCAGTGATTTTATTTCAGATAGAGGCTCATTGTTTGTATCCACATTCTGGACTCAACTGTGTCGATAACTCAATATCACAAGGAATCTCTCCACGGCCTATCATCCTGAAACTGATGGGCAAACCAAAAGGGTCAATCAAATCCTCAAACAATACCTTTGAATGTATGTCAGTTAACAACAAGACTATTGGACCACATGGTTACCGTTGGTCAAATTTGCTTATAATAACTTGACAATCTCCTTTCGAAACTGTTTATGGAAGACATCTTCAATTCAACTCAATCCACGTTGGAACTAGTCATCCTGCTGAACATTTTCTTCGAACCATATCACGACTCCAAGAGGAACTTAAATCAAATTTGGAATTAGCAATTCAAAGTTACAAGGAACAGGCCGACAAACATCAACAATCTGCTCCTTCTTTTAAACCAGGTGACAAAGTATGGCTCAAAGCAAGAAACATTTGAACAACTCAACCATCAAAGAAACTGGCTGAAAAACACTTGGGACCATTTGAAATTGACTCTGAAGTCTCTAAAACTGCATTTTGACTCAAGCTACCTCCTAAATGGCAGGCTATTCACCCTGTTTTCCACATATCTCTCCTGGAACTGGCTCAAGAAACATACCCGGGAAGGAACCAACCTCCTCCGGAACCGGTCGAAGTAGAAGACCATCTAGAGTGGGAAGTAAGCTGTATCCTTGATTCAAGAATGCGCAAGGGGAAACTTCAATACCTCGTGGAATGGGAAGGCTTCCTCGATGACTCAGACAAAACATCCTGGGAACCAGCCATCAATGTTTCTAACACCCCTGAACTCCTAAAATCTTTTCATTTTAAATATCCTTTAAAACCAAAACCTTAGAACTCTCTTTTATTTTTTCTCTTCTTTTTCTTTTCTCTTTTTCTTTTCTTAAAATTCTAAAACTTCTTCTCTTCTAAAATCCTCATTCTTTGTTTTCTTTTCTTCTTTCTTCTTTTTTCTTTCAAAAGTTTTCAACCTTCTTTAAAATAAATAAAATTAAAAAAAAATAAAAAAAAATAAAAAAATAAAAAAAATTAAATAATAAAATTAAAATCTTAAAAAATCAATAAATTAATTTAAATTTTATTTTCTCTTTTCAAACTTTTTCTTCAAACTATCAAAGTTTTTCATGAACTCAACACGACAATCTTTCTTGAATTTCACTTCAACCTCTAAATCTCTCTTTTAAAATTTCCTCAAACAAATTACTTCTTTCTTTCAAATTCTTTTTAAAATTTATTTCTTCTCTTCTGTTTCTTCTTTCTTTTCAAATAACCAACATTTCTCAAAACTTCAATAAATAAACTTTCACAAATAACAATTTTTTTTCTTTCATTAAATTTTCATTTCAAACAAAATTATTTCAATCAATTATTTTTTTTTCTTACTTAAATTTTTCTTTCAAATTTTAAACTAAAATTCCTTCAATTAAATATTCTTTCTTTTCTTTCAATCTTTTTCTTTCTTCTTTTTTTCTTTTTCTCTCAAAATCTTATAAAATAAATATTAAAATTTTAATTAAAACAACAAAATAAAAATAAATAAAAATAAAATTGTTTCTACTTTTCTTTTCCTTTTTTCCTTCCACTTTAAATTTTCTCCTTTATTTTCTCTCAAACCAATCCCTTCATCTTCTCCAAAATCACCCTTATTTCCTTCCTACATTTCTCAAAAACCTCTCCCACTCCTACCAGTACCACTTCCCTGATCTCAAGAAATTCTTCAGCCATGTCAAAGGAGGACACATCAATAATCTTGTCGATATTGCCACTGAACTCTTCAATAAACCTAGCTTGTCAACCCTGGAGAGGTTTTTTTGCCCATACCTGGTCAAGAGTTTCTTCATTATCCTCCCTCAAGGCAATCACTGGTAAATGTTCTTCAGTTGGAATCGATGGCGCCACTTCCACAACGGCCACTTCCACAGCAGTGGTTTCCACCATAGGAGCTCCCACACTCAAGGTTTCCACCATAAGGGCTTCTGCGATGACATCTAAATTCTAAAATATACGGTCATCAGTAAAATTTTTTTTCTTTGGAAAAAAAAAATTAAAATAAAATAAAATAAAACCAAACTTACTTCGAACATTGGATCAGCCTCTAGAAATAACTTTGATGTGACTTCCACCACCACCTCTTCTTCTTCTTTGTCATCTTTGATGACCATCCGCCTTAAGATGGGGACTTCCTCCTCATCTTCCTTCACCAATTCATCCACCTCCTCTTCTACCCTTCGTTTTTACCCATGGCTTGGGTCACCATGGTGTCCTTGACTTCCTCCTCAACTACTTCTGATTGATCATACCCGATCAACACATCCCATATATCTTTGACCACTTCTTTGGTCTTTGGTATTACCCAATATTTGGTCTCTGTAAACCTTTGTTTGATGTCAGAGTTTTTTGCTAAAGCATCACACGCCACCCGTCTCCATCGGCAAAACTCACATTTCTGGTGAGGACCTCGAGTAGCTGTGCTTTCAACACAGAAGTATTCCATTGTTTCACAAGCCGTGCATTCTTGGGAGTACTGTCAAGTAACGAGCCCACCATCCGCTTTGAGGTGGGGAGGCGTGGGAGCTGGAGTTGGACAAGCTGACATAATAATAATAATAAACAAGAATTAAATAAAGGGAAAATAGTGTGGGAAGTATATGTCTCACGCTCAATGGAGCTCACGTTTTTATACCTGGGCATCTGTCACGTGCTATGTGACACTTGAGGCAAAAGAAGCTCATTAAATCAACAATACAGAGGTTGAAATCCATACTCAAAGCACAGAAAGCAATTATACGTAGCAACTGCGACTTTCCTTTGTGTACTCACTATTCAACCGCGCTAGTCTAAACTCTAAATCTAAATTAGTCAATCTCTCAATAGTGTGTCTCATTCTTTTCCTCAATAAGCGACGCACAGCGCAATAGTCAATGTAATAGTACGCTAAAAGGTTTATTAAATTTATGTGAATTATTAAAAGGTGTAGTGAGCATGGACGGAATGTTTAGTGGAGGATTAAAGGGTTGACGGATGTTAGTGAGGAGGGTCCGGGTGTAACAGGTGTATTTTTTAATGGTCTCTGGTGTGCGGAATAGTGGATGGGTATGAGGTCAATGTGAGGAGGAGTAAAGCATATAAAAGGGGTTGGGTTTTTGGTTTGACATTCTTTAGAACTAAATTATAAAACGTATATATAGTTAATAGTGGTAAAGCTTTAAGTTAAATCATTATTATTGTATCTTTTCTTATTTTCTCAGTAATCATTTCTAAATCCTAAATCTTTGATTATTGAGTTTCCAACCCTTTGTGAGATTTTTAGAATTTTAATATTACCTTTAAATTATATTAGACTTCTTCTTGAACATATCTCGAAGCAGAAGCTCTTCCTTTGAGTCATCTTTGAATCACTTCCTTGAACATTTCCTCTGTGCATTGAAGAAGTTTCTAAACTCCTCCCTCCATCTCACTTCCAGGAACACTCTCAACCTTGTGCATAGGTTGTCCAGTGACAGATATTTTTGAAAATTTGTCAAAAAAAAAGTACTATATTCAAGACCTTTTATAAGTCAGCATATAAGAAAATATTACCAAAAAGAAATCAAACAAAATTAATTTAACTAGAAAAAAAATTCATTAATTGAAAAGGTCAAGCAATTTTTTAATTTCCTCATAAGATTGGCCATTTTTTACACATTCCATAAAGAAATCTTTTTTTTAAAAAATTTCTTGTTTTTCCAATTCACAAGTAGCCATTTCTCTTTGAAATTGACGGTCATTTACTCTTTCCATCTTCTCTGCCTCAAATTTTTTTTCTTCCAAATCTAAGACTTGCTGATCTTTCCTTAGAATATGATCAAACTTCATCTTCTCAAAGTCAAGGGCATTTTTTGCAATACAGCTTTTCTATACAAAAAGAGAAATGAGAAAAATAAGTTAATGTATAAAATATATAGTAAACAAATCTTACTTATATCTTTTTTTTTTAAATATTCCTCAAGGGAGCCAATTGAGCTTGTTGAAGTATTACCATGTTTTAAAAGATGGTTCAAGTTCATTGAAGTTGAGGCTCTTTTCTTTAGTTTGGAGCTTGAACAAGAGGATTCAGGAAGTTTGTCTAAAGCAGCTTCTAAAGCGGGATTCACATTACCAGAATCGAGATTATTTAATAGAGTTTGAGTTTGAGTAGGAGGAGACTAGAAAGAAAGAGAAATTTAGAGAAGAATTGAAGAAAAAAGAAAAAGTAAACATACATTTAAATTTTGGGGCTTTGAGGATTCAGATCTGCTGCAATATAATTGTTCTGCTTGATAGTCGGGATCATCTTCAGCTGAACTCTGGTTAAAAGATGGAAGGGATTTTTCCTGTTGATGTACAGGTATTTCAGGATTAGTTGATGGTTGAGATCCAGAGGGTATATCCTTAGTAGTATTGTGTAGAAACCAAGGGTTTACATCAACTTGGGAGCCAAAAAGATTATCCATTTCCTCATAGAAAGGACATATGACATTGAGCTTTTTGGAAACGGTAGTAATTCCAATCTCCAAATCATCATCATCAATACCAAAGCCAGTTTCATTTGCAGCATGAAAAGCCTTTTTATATTTTGATTTATAGCTCTTAAATCTCTCCTTCATTTGTTTAGGATTGAAATTGATTCTCCCCCTTGTTTTCTTCCTTACTTCATTGGCCATCCATAAGTATCCATTAAACTTTGAAGAAGGTGGACATCTAATACGAGTAGACTGTTCACATCCAAAAAATGAATCATAATTTGATTTTATTTTAAGGAAGTTGATTATGATGAGATAATCATCCTTTTTTAGCTGACCTGACTTTGATTTTTCAGGTGTGGGGCTTGTTTTACAAGGAGACATTTGTGATGAAACAGATTTTTGAGTTACCTTTTGAGATTTGGAATGTCTGAGAGGCATTATAAAACTGGTACATAACAAGAAAAGAGATTAAGAGGTAGAAGAAATAAGTAAAAAAGAATGTAAACATGCCTGGTCAAAATGTTGTAATAGAATGTTGAAAATGTTAGGAAGAGGTGTGTGCCAAAGATTGATGGGTAGGGAGCAAGGAAGGTCAGTGTGTCACATGTGACAGGGATGGGGTAAGAAAGGAAGGGATGTTGTGGCCAACATGTGGTTGTGAAAAAAAACAGGAAAAAAGTGCTGATTTGAGGTCATAACTGACACCCTTTTTTGAAATAAGTAACTTTTTTGCAAAATTTAAGTGCTGGTTTGGTTTGAAATCTGAACTTAAGTTAAGTGCTGATTTGCCAGAACTGACACCCCCTAATATTTGAGAAGTGATAGTGAGAATGACAATATCAGGGGTTCAATAAGTCTACCATTATCCAGAGAAGTGTCCAATATAGATTGGAGTGTGCATTCATGATCCAAATAAAGAGATATAAGATAGGTGTGAAAAAAAGGAGATGAGACTTGCCTTGATAGAAATGCAGGAAAAAATAGAGTGAGAAAGAGTGAAGTTGGAATTTGGGGGAAATTGAATATGGATAAAATGAAATTCATAAAGAATATGCTATTGTCAGTGCAAAAAAGAAGGCTCAAGTTTTAAGTTCAATATCTCAGAAACCACAAGATGCAGGTAAAGATGAGACTTCAGCTGGAAAAAGGTGATGAATAAATAAATGAAAAGTAATGATTTTACTGTGATGAGAAAGATAAAAATTTGAGTAAGAAATTTAGACTAAGAAAAATTCAAAATTTTTAAAAATGTGACAATAAGGGTGAAGAATTTAAGTGAGAGGTTTGTGCAGAAAATTGATGGGTAGGTAATGAGAGCTGTGTGTAAAATATTACAGGAAAAAGTGAGAAAGGCAGGGATATTGTGGAAAACATGTGGTTGTAAAAACAAATTGTGCACAAAGTGCTGCATTGAAGTCAAAACTGACACCCATTTTTGAAATAAGTGACTCTTTTGAAAAATTTATGTGCTGATTTGGCTTGAAATATTCATGTAAGTTAAGTTCAAATTTTCCAGAGCTGAAACCCCCTATTATGTCATAAAATATCTGCTGTACCAAAGGTAAAATGTGCCACTTGGATGCTCTATTTTAAGAGCAGCTATTTTGCACCAAATAATTGGCCACATTCTGTTTACCAGTGGTTTGGATTAATTTGAGCTCTGGCCTGGCTAAGAAAAAACATATATTAATTAATTTAAGAACAGCCAATATTTATTTTAGAACTGGCCTTTTTTATTGTGATATGTAATATAAGCAGTAGACAATTTATCTAACTAGTTCTGATTATTCTTAAAATTATCAATTAATTCTCATCTACAGTTAAATTAATGATAACATAATTATTTTTGGAGCTCTTTGCAGATGCTAGTCTAAGACTAAAAGGCACAACTGGAAGAATTGAGTTGCATAAATGAATAGAATATTTTACTTGAAAAAACAAAGTGAATTCTAAATATACACAGTAGCTTTCAGAACAGGTACTTCCAGGATTAGGATCTTGGAATATTTATCTGGTCCCTAGAAGTTTCAAGATACCAATATTCAACAACTATTCAGTTTTATTGCATAAATTTACCTTCACTTGCAAGAATTTTGCATACAAAATGGCCTAAAAACATGCATACAGCTCCAATTCGGGTACCTATTCATTGGGAATCACTTTGGTTTAGGGTTTGGAAAGAAGCCTAGAGCTGTTTAGGGGATATTTTAGAGTATTATTTTATTATTTAATTATTTTATTCATGTATTTATACATATTTTTGTGTTTTTACCTTTAATAATTTTTTTCAATTTCAGGGTAATCTTTCCCTTTATTTATCATTAATTTTTTAATTTAAATGTGTTGTAAAGGGATACATTTTTGATAATTTAAATGTGAGTCAGCCCTAAATGTTTGGTTGCACCAGAAGAAAAATTTTAAGCATTTGATAGTGGGTTTCAATTACAAGGAAAAATCAGTGGAGGTTGGGACCCACATGCAAGCCCACAGTTTGATCAGCACTCAGAGAAAAATAATTTCATCACTTGTTCACATTTGGCTAAATTTTGACCAACATTCCATCTTTATTTCTTGATAAATTTTTAGCTTCTTTCATTGTGACTTACTTAAAAAGGAAAAAAAATGTTGGCACCTTCTAGAAGGTGCCAGATTTTTTTTCTGGTGAAAAAATTTACTAAAGCATATCTTTTTTCATTTCTTAAAATTTACATTATTGGTAAAATTTTTATTTATTAAAACCCAATTTTCATTCTTCATAACCCCATATGCAATATCCACATTACAATATTTGTTGTAAAAGTTGACACATTCACACTTATAAATCCACACTTTTTAAGTGTGGGTTTCCAAAACACATCAGCCCCAACACTGATGTATTTCAAACCTCAAATAAATCACTTATTTAACTTAAATATGAACTTTCTCAACCAAAAGTCCTGGTTTCACAATAATGGTGTATTTATGCAATTTTTCAGTATAATTTTCAGGATTAGCTCATGTACAGATACCTTAATACTTTGATTAGTCAGTTTTCTAAAGGATTTTAATGGTCCAGTATGAATAGTGTTGTTTAAATACAATTAAGTAATAAAATATAGTTCAAGGTAATGGTCTCAGTAATTTATTCTCACTAATTCTAAACTATAAAGCTTACATTTGGTAGAAAAATAGAACTAATGATTTAAAGAAACATTTAAAAGACTTAAACAGTACTAATGAATATGTATTGTATTGCTTTGGTTATATATTTGTAAGGTGATGTAAAAGAATCTAGAATGTAAGCCCAAAGCCTCCTCCTATTATACCCATGAATTCCTCAATGTTTCCCCTTATTTTACCAAACCTTTACACAGCCAATGAAGCCTCAAAATAGCAGTTACAAATGCCTATAAACCTAAGGACCAACCAATAACAAAAGAAGAAACATATCACATGCTAAAGTACAAAAATAACAGGGGTTAATCCATCAAAACTAAAGTAATAACCAAAATGAGAGTATATGCATTTAATTCTTAAAATAAAAGACTAAAAAGGAATGAAGAGACATAAATATAATTTCTGATTAAGGAGTATTAACAGTAGAAATGAAGGTCTTAATTATTACATATTTATATGTGAAATCCCCATCTAAAAATGATTAATATAGCCTGAGAAACCATTGAGAAGCCCAAAATAAGACATGAGATGTGGGAAAGAAAAATGCAGACTCTTGGAAGGCACTTTCACAGATAAATCCTTGACTAATTAGGGGGTATCAACGTTAGAAATCTTCAATTTCAAAATACCTCTTCTTTCCCCCACATCAACCATAATGATTTTTTAAAATATGCCATGTTGTGTCCCCAAAACAGATTTTTAATGAGAATTGATGTCAAGTTTTTTGCTCTCTTTTTGCATTGCAAAATACCTTTTTAATAATTACAAACTTCTAACTTTGATACCCCCTAATAGGTGATTTTAATTGTGATAGTGAAATCTGGGGACTAATTTTAAAGTTATTAATGAAATTAGTGCATATAATAAGGTCAATTTACTAATAATTAAATTAGTGCATGTGTTAATAATGAAACTATGAACATGGGATGAATTCACGCAGCATGAGGCCATTACACAGAAGTCATTTTGAGCATAAGAAAATCTCAGTTTTAAAAGTTTTATTTGTATAAATTTAAGTAGACAAATCAATAGTTCTAAATAAGACAAATTGATATGAAAAAGCACAATTTTAATATTATAAAATTTTTAGTAGATATATTCAACTTTAAGTGATTTACAGCACATTTTTTTGTTATTTCACTATAATAATGAAAATAACAGCTTTAAGTCCACTTAAAAATTATTTAACCTTATTTCTAAGGCTTTTAAGATTGCCTTTACATATACCAACTTACTATTAGGGGGTGTCAAAGTTAGAAGTCTTTAATTTTTAAAAGATATACCACAACCTTGACATTAATTATCATAAAAATAGTGTTTTAGGTGTAAGATATGCCTTATATGAAAAAAATAATCATGTCTTATTTGGTGGAAAAAATAGAGATTTTTAAATGGTAGATTTCTAACTTTGATACCCCCTATTAAGTATATAAGACCTATAAAATGTGGATATATGCATGTATCAAAAGTATTATAATGGCATACACTACACAATATAGGGGTAAGCTTGCTAGAGCGTCCCCAACCTGAACTCAGACAGAAATCAGATGGACCTTGGACTTAAGTCATAATGAACTCATAATGAACTCTACTTGAACACCCACCTGAAACTGTACTTCTGAGTGGTTTCCATCACTGGTTGTATGGCTCCTTTGTCAATACCTCAATTTGTGTTCAATTTGTGGTGAATTTAGGTCCAAGATAGCAAGCAGACTTGCTAGAAAGTCTTCCACCAATATTGTGTAGTAATATATTGTAATAACTGACTTATTTTACTAATGTATACATACAATACACTTTCACTTATTATCCCTATGTGTAATACATGTTTTTAGCATATTTTCTATGCATTAGTCCTGGGGGTATCCAGGCTGACAATAATCCTATTCATAAACAGCACTCTAAAGCGTAAAAATTCATAACTCAAAACATTTTATAAAACTAACATTTTTATATAATATAAGATTAATGACTTCCTCACTCTCAATTATTCAAAAAATAAATCATGCTATTTATTTAATAGTGTTTATAATTGTTGTAAGTAAGCCTGCATTATGTTACAGATATCCTTTAAAAAATGACAAGCACACTATTCACAAAAATTAAAATAATTTTTGATATAAGAAAAATATTAAAATCAATTTTTATTTTTGACTTTCCAGAGAAAATGTGTGAATTTTTAGCAAAAAAATTTTATAAAAGGATAGATGAGGAGGGAGGGGAGGGGTTTTGTAAATGTTTTATACATAGAATTAATGAGATGAGTGGTGGAGTAACTTTATGTCAGTGTATGCTAGGATCTAAGTATGACTTAATAGTAAATATTAATGGTCCTACTACTTATTTATCAATGATTTAGCTATTAAACCTCAGGTGAAGACTAATAAAATAGTCATGCTCAATGTTAACTCATAATATTTGGATTGTTGCATGCTAGTGGTGGAAAAAAGGTTGATAAAATATAGTTATAGCTAATGTAAAGATAATATCAATTATAAAAGCTTTAAAATATATTTTTATATGATAATCATTGTGTTATAATGTTTATTTGAGTTGTAGAAAGTAATTGATTCATTGATTGAATGATGTCCAATAACCAATCAAATCCTCCCTTACTTATACCAAAATCCACTGGAGTGCACCGACCTTCAATCCAGATGATGTCACTGCTCTCCCAAAAAATTACAGCACTTTGAGGGCCCATCACCTCCCCATTGCATCCACTTCAAGAATTTTCAACACCCAGACCTCCAGTAAGGACCCTCTATGTCAGCCAGGCTATTCCAGGAGTCCAGTAAATGATATGTAACTTATAAGACCTGAAAGAGGGGGTAAGAATTATACTTAATGTATATAAATTAATATTTTATTGCATAATAAAATTATATAAGTATTTTATTACATATAAGTGTTATATTAATTTTATTGGTTATATAAATTTTTTTATACATTTAAATTTAACATAATATATTATATTCTACAAATAATGGCGCATTTTTTATGTATTTAATAATTATAAATTTATATTTAATTAATTAAAAACATATATTATAATTATAAGTGTAATATTTACTTATAATATAATTAAATTAATTAATTATATTTATATTAAATATCATTTCTTATAATATTAAACAATAAATAATGACGCTTCCTTTGACCTATAATTGTGTCAGGAAAAACTAATTAATACTGAATTGAAATAAATTACATATTTGTTGCGTCAGAATATTTTTTGTTTCACTTAAAAATCCTTAAATCAGACTGTACCATCTGTTTTGAATGATTTTTCTCATAGTTACTATGTTCCAGGCTTGTTTAGTTATTCACTATTTTTAATTACTGATTTGGGAATTAATGGAGGGAAAATTGGATTCTTAATTGGGGTTTTTAATTATTTGTTTCATATTTTTCTCTACATTGTTGTTTCACTTACTCTTTGATATACTCTTGTTTTATCCTATTATAATTATTGTATTTACAAATATAGTGGCGCTTCAGAGGACCCATTGCCTATAAAAGGGCCTTGGATAATCCCCTGTAGCCTCATCACTTATTACACACTCAACAATTTAAAGATAAATTTATTACGCTTATTATTATTTTTATTAGTATTAAATTCTAATTAAAAATTCTAAATAACAATTTAAAGGTTGCCTTAAGTCTGATAGTAATCATAGTGTTTGCCGCGCAGAACTCTTACTTAAATAATATTAATATTAATAAAACCAATTTGTTGTCACCTCTCAAATCACTCGTCGTTGCTTTCTCTCAAATAAATTAAATAATTTCATTTGTTTTTATTTCTTTTATTTCTAAATTACTATTTCCTTCTTGTCCTCCTCTCTTTTCTTCCCTCTTCTCTTATCTCTTCTAGACGACTGACTGACAACTGAGGGCCTTTCCAAACAACAACGACGATCGAGCCTGGCGACGAACGACAAACGCACGGACCACCTAGCAAAAACAAAACTTTTGCCGCAACCGTGTTTCGAACTTGGGTTCAATTTCTTAGGTTTATATTATATTAATTCATATATTATTTTGAAGTGATTTTTCGATCACTATAGTAAGTTCACCTTTGCACCTCTCACTCATATTACTATATTTTTACTGCAATAACAGTGAATGTGGCTTAATTGCTGTTTCACTGAGTGTAAGTGTTCAATTAATAAAAAATTTTTTTTCCTAGTTGACCATTATAGAGTGTTAAATCCTCTTAGTCCTAGAAGAATTGACATTATTTTTAATACAAATTGAATTATTAAATTAATTTTTATTATTATTAATTATTGTTAATTTTGATTGACGTAAAAGTACTTTGTGCTTAGTCCCAAATATATTGCCATATTTAATATTGGTAATTAATTGGTTGAATTAACTTGATTGTTTATTCCCAATTTAACCTTGCAATCCATTTTTTAAATTAATTTTTTATGATTATTACTTTATATTAAAAAAACTTTTTTTTATAATTTAATTAATAAACATTTTTTTTATATATTTGGAGCAATTATTAACTAGCTTTTATTATTTTTTTTTAAAAAAGTTAATCTTCCCACTATTATGTCCAACAATTTGTCTGAAAAAATGGATAACATGCAAGTGGATGAAATTGAAATTGACTATGATGCTGATACTGTGAGTTCTTCTAAAATTGGACATAAAAAATCTTATGCTAACACAAAAAATTCACATAATTCAGGATGTGGAAATGACAGGAAATGTAAACAAACCAAACCCCATTCACCCAGCTCAACAGAAGTAAGTAAAGCCTCTAGTACCTCAAGAAGGTCTTCCAAAAGGATTCAGAATAAAAAAGCTTCCTCTGCCACAACAAATCAGCAACCTTTCCAGTCATATAAAAGAGTTGAAAACAGAAAATATGACGTACAAAGCAAAAGTAGAAACCTTGTGGGATCAGGTTCAAGAACTCAGGAACCAGATTCAGGCCCAGGCCCCTCCTCAGTTGCCTCCCAATCAGCCTCAGTTTCAGGCTCAACCTTCACAGCCACCCAGCTCAACCATCCAAAATCCAAATACTATGGAAGTAGAGCAACGGAAATAGGATTATCTAATGAGTCACTACCAACAGAATGTGCAATACCCTCCTCATCATCAGCCTGGCCCATCCAGAACACCCAATTTCCATCCACCTCCTCATCCCTACCAACAAGGCAGGAGAAAGAAGGCCCAAGCACAATCCCAAACCCAGTCCCAGGGGAAGTTTCCTCCTCTGCAATGGTAAGTAATTTGGTTGATAGTCACTTGGGTATGTTTTCTAATAAATCTTCTTCTGCAGGTAATATTATTGAACATGGTGAAAGAACAGTTAAACCTGTTAAAAGACAGCTTCCTGTAACTAGTAGCCCTATTGATGTAATTATCAAATTGTCATTTGATGAAGCTTTAAATTTAACTTCTACTTCTTTAATTAATCCTTCTCTTGCAATTAAAAATGATTCTGTTCCCCCTGAAATCTATACCTTAATTGAAAAAACTTCTGAGGAAATATTGAAAGATACCCTTGATTTTAATGTTGTGAAATACAAACATGTGAGAGATGTGTTAATCCATGAAAATGATAGATTAAATAATTTACACTTGCAATGTAAAGTGAGTTCTTCTGTACAAGATACAGCTTATTTAAAAATCAAAGAAACCTTGAATATTGTTCTTAGTCAACAAAAACAAATAAGAAGTGACCATAGAGCTATCTCAGATAGAAATATCAGTCTACATAAGACCTTGAGTGAATTGAAACCCCTTATTGAAGAAAATTATTCATTCAAAAATGAAATAAAATCTCTGAAAAATGAGTTTAAAAAGCTAAGAAATGATTTCCATGCACTAAGTACCAAACACTCAGTTTCTGAGGACAGAAATGTTCTATCTCTTGCAAAAGTAAATGACCAGATGTCTGAAATTCCAAGAATAAGAAACTATGTGTCTGACCTGCAGGAAAAGTTCTCAACCTTAACCATCAATAATGAATTAAATGAAATTTCTGTCAATAAGCTGCATAAAAATAAAGGGAAAAACCCTGAGAAAAGTTCATCCTTTCTTCCTCATATTTCAACCATTAAACAAACTGACAATGAGTCTGTAAAATCTTTTGCTACTAGCAAAAAATCTTGTGATGGTCATGCACCAGCTGGTTCTGTAAATAATGAAATCTCTGAAAACCTGGCTAAACTTCAGGAATTATTAATAATGAATAATTCAAACCAAAAAGTGGACCATCCCAGTAGTCAGAAAAATTGGCCTAAGTTAGACCAATATCCTACCTTTGATGGTGATTCTTCCTCTGATTGGCAACACTTTATCCAAAGAATTGATAATTTAAAGATATCTTATAAACTACCTGATGAGGAAATTGTTTCTAAGCTTATTTCTTTATTTTCCAATGTAGCCTTGATGTGGTATGAATCTGTTCTTTTAGATAACAATAATTATACATGGAATGATTGGAAATCCTTGATTGAGAATCAGTTTGGTGGTTCAAAATTCAGGTTAGCTCAACAGAGACTGTATGAGAATACTAGATATGTATCCTCCTTTATTGAAAAGCCCATTGTTTTTCTGATGAAAATAACAAAAATCCTTAGAGCAATTGATCCAAAGATGGATTATGATATTTGGAGAGATAAAATCTTGTATAAATTACCAAATTCTCTTAGGGATTTGATTGTGGCTAGAACTGAGCATGTAAGAGAAAATTCTTCTTTCATTAATATCTGTAATGAGGTACTGCTCAAACATAGATATGAACCAAAGAATTACCTTGGTAAATCTTATAATGATCAGAATAAACCTTCTACAAAGCTCCCAGAAAAATCTGGTAAACCCTCTGCCCCAGTTGCACCTAAAAAATATGCAACAAATACTTGTTATAAATGTAAAAAACCATGGCAGAAGGGTTATGTTTGTGACAAGAAAATTCATCTTGTTGAACAAAATGAAGACACTGATGAAGTTGAACTTTATGTCAATAATTCTTCCAGTGAATTTGAAAGTAATATCTCCTATGAAAATGATTCTGTTAAAGATGTTCTAATGTTGGAACAAGATGTCCATTATTTAAATAATATATCTGAAGAATGTGTATTAGATTTATCTTCAGTAGAAAATGCTGAGATAATCAAAGATATTACTAATAATTCTATACCTATATCCCCTTTAAAGGCACCTGTTATCATTAATGGTAAAAATGTTGATGTAGTTCTTGATTCTGGTGCTGGAGGAAGTGTAGTATCTGAAAAAGCTTTTGCTTCAGTGGATAAGGAATATTTGAGTAAATTATTACCTATAACTTCTGGAAAATGGAGAGGGCATGGTTTTTCCTTATTTCCTATTGGAAAATACAAAACCTCTGTATTCTTCAAATATAATGTTGGTTTTGTCAGAGCTATTTGTGAGTTTGTTGTCATGAAAAATGATAATTTGAGCAATTGGTTTATTATGGGAAATGATATTTTAACCATGTTTGGTGTGAAACTGGACCCAGCAAATAATTGCTTTACCTTAGGAATGAATGGAAAAAGGAAATTCAAAATTTCCTCTCCTAGAACTTCTGGGCATTTGTTGAAATCTTGTAACTCACTGATCCAGTGTAAAGGTAGAACAACAACTGAAATGGATGATTTATTACATGAAATAAATACTGCTTCTTTTGGTGATCAGTTGACTAGTGAACAAAAAGATTCTATTGTTGCCTCTATTACCTCTTTCCCTATGGCTTTTGCTCATGGTTCTCAAGTCTTGGGAATTGTTCAGGAAGAGATGAAAATTACCTTATCCTGTAATATGAGTGATATTCCTCCTACCCTTAAGAAAAAACCATATCCTGCTTCTCCATCAAAAAGAAAAGATATTGAAGATAATATTGCAACATTATTAAAAATGAATATCATTGAAAAAGTAGATGTCACCCCTAAATATTGTGTCATCTCCCCAGTCTTGATTTCTTATGAAAAAGATAAGGCTAGATTATGTGGAGATTACAGAGATTTGAACACTTATACTGTTGATGATATCTATCCTTTACCCAGAATTAATTCAATTCATGCTACCTTGCAAGGTGCAAAATTTATTAGTTGTCTGGATGGAAATAAAGGTTATCATCAAGTTCCAGTTGAGAAAAATTCTCAAAAGTTTTTGCATATTGCTACTCATATGAGAAAATATAGGTATGTTAGGATGCCATTTGGCCCTAAAAATGCTCCTTCAGTTTTCCAGAAAGTCATGGATAACACTTTCCATCAGGAAATTATTGAATGTTGGCTCATGGTTTATATTGATGATATTATTGTTTTTTCTAAAACTTTTGATGAACATATGATTCACTTGAATAGATTTTTCCAAAAAATGTATGAAATCAATATGACCTTATCCTTAAAAAAGTGTAAATTTGGTTTTCAATCTTTGAAAGTCCTTGGCCATGTTGTGTCAGGCTTACAAATTTGTGTAGACCACAACAAAGTTGCTGCCATCCAAAATGTGAAAGCACCAACTTCTGTAAGAGAAATCCAAAGTTTTTTGGGGATGTGTGGCTATTATAGACAATATATTAAGAATTATCAGGTCATAGCCTTACATCTTACAAAACTGACAAGAAAAGATGTTGCCTTTCTCTGGAATAATGACTGTCAAAAAGCTTTTAATACATTAAAAGGTTACCTAATGACAGCCCCTATATTGGCTCTTCCAGATTTTAATAAGCCATTTGTCCTTTATACAGATGCTAGCTTTATTGGTCTGGGTGCTGCCCTTCACCAGAAGCAAATTATTAATGATAAATCCTCAGAGGTTGTAATTTGTTATATTTCAAGAACCTTAAGAAATAGTGAATTGAAATATGGTGCCACTCAATTGGAGTGCTTAGCAGTTGTTTGGGCTCTTGAGAAGCTTCATTACTATTTGGATGACCAAAAATTTGAGTTGGTAACTGACTGTAGTGCTGTGAAGTCCCTCTTAAACCTAAAGACACCTAACAGACATATGTTCAGGTGGCAACTTGCTTTTCAAGAATACAGAGGACGGATGACAATTATCCATAGAACTGGAAATGTTCACTCCAATGTTGATATACTCTCCAGATTGCCTCTGCCAAATAATGACTCAAATCCTTCTTATGTACCTGAAGTTGATACTGTTCATATCCATGGTATATTTATAGTTGATATGGAAGAGGAGTTATTACAATTAATACTGGATTCATATGATAAGAATTCTGATTTAAATAAATTGGTTACTATCTTAAATGATCCTAAGAATGCTTCAATTCAAGAATTAATAAAAACTCTTCCTGCAAAGTATCAAAATGCTTTAAATAAAGGAAAGTTCTCTATTGAAGATGGTTATATATATTATAGAAGGAAGCTTACTAATGTAATTGTGATTCCTCCTTCTATGAAAGAAGCTATCCTCAAACTTTGTCATGATGACATATTAGCTGGTCATTTTGATCTTGAAAAAACATTGATTAGAATCAAAAACACTGCATGGTGGGCTAATATGTCTGAAGACACAAAATTATATGTTGAATCTTGTGATTCCTGCCAAAAATCTAAAAGGTTAACAGGTAAGATAGCAGGGTTATTACAACATATTGAAGCACCTAATGCTCCCTGGCAAATCATTAATATGGATTTTGTCACTGGTCTTCCTGTTGCAGGTAAAGACAGCTTTAACTCTTGTTGGGTAATAGTAGATAGATTCACAAAAATGTGCAAATTTATTCCAACCCACAAAGATGTATCCACCAAAGAATTAGCTTTCTTATGGTGGTCTTACATGTTTAATATTATTGGTTTTCCAAAAGCCATTATCTCTGATAGGGATTCAAAATTCACTTCTGAGTTTTGGACCTCTTTGATGGATATTTGTGGCTGTGAGTTAAAATTGTCTACAGCTCACCATCCTAAAACTGATGGTCTAGCTGAGAGAATGATAAAAAATCTTGAAGATATGATTAGAAGGTATTGTGCCTTTGGTTTAGAATATAATGACAATGACAGATTTACTCATGATTGGGTCACTCTTTTGCCTGGTCTTGAATTTGCATATAATAGCACTGTTCATTCTGTCACTGAGAAAAAGCCTTTTGAGCTTTGGCTAGGTTATGTCTCAAACACTCCTGCTCAGATTCTCAATAATAAATTATCTAAGTTGGAACTACACCCTGGTGTAAAATCTTTTATGCAAATGCAACAGCTATGCAGAAAACATGCTCAGAGCTGTATTGATAAAGCATTTGAATATGAAAAGAAAAGATGGGATAAATCCCATAAAGAATACACATTTAACAAGGGTGATGAATGGTTGATCTCTACTGTCCATTTCAATTTACAAGGTAACCACAAATTAAAAGATCCTTTTGTAGGACCATTTGTTGTTAAAAGAATGGTTGGTGATAATGCAGTAGAAGTTGTATTGTATTCTCCATATGATAGGAAACATCCTGTTTTTCCCATTTCTTTGCTTAAGCCTTATACTTCCAACAGTGACTTATTTCCCAAAAGAAGAGGAAGACCTAAGAAAAACCCTCAGGAAATCACAGAAACAGCAGAAATTGATAAAATTCTCAATGATAGAATTATCACTTCTGAAAGAGGTACTGAATATTTATTGAGATATAAGAACAAATCATCTGAACATGATGCATGGATACCTGGCAAGGAGATTTCAAATCTGCCTACTCTGTTGAAAAAGTACAAAAAGAAAAAATCTTAGCATTTTTTTATTGTTTTTTTAGAGTGAGGGAGTGTCAGCCAGGCTATTCCAGGAGTCCAGTAAATGATATGTAACTTATAAGACCTGAAAGAGGGGGTAAGAATTATATTTAATGTATATAAATTAATATTTTATTGCATAATAAAATTATATAAGTATTTTATTACATATAAGTGTTATATTAATTTTATTGGTTATATAAATTTTTTTATACATTTAAATTTAACATAATATATTATATTCTACAAATAATGGCGCATTTTTTATGTATTTAATAATTATAAAGTTATATTTAATTAATTAAAAACATATATTATAATTATAAGTGTAATATTTACTTATAATATAATTAAATTAATTAATTATATTTATATATTAAATATCATTTCTTATAATATTAAACAATAAATAATGACGCTTCCTTTGACCTATAATTGTGTCAGGAAAAACTAATTAATACTGAATTGAAATAAATTACATATTTGTTGCGTCAGAATATTTTTTGTTTCACTTAAAAATCCTTAAATCAGACTGTACCATCTGTTTTGAATGATTTTTCTCATAGTAACTATGTTCCAGGCTTGTTTAGTTATTCACTATTTTTACTTACTGATTTGGGAATTAATGGCGGGAAAATTGGATTCTTAATTGGGGTTTTTAATTATTTGTTTCATATTTTTCTCTACATTGTTATGTTTCACTTACTCTTTGATATACTTGTTTTATCCTATTATAATTATTGTATTTACAAATATAGTGGCGCTTCAGAGGACCCATTGCCTATAAAAGGGCCTTGGATAATCCCCTGTAGCCTCATCACTTATTACACACTCAACAATTTAAAGATAAATTTATTACGCTTATTATTATTTTTATTAGTATTAAATTCTAATTAAAAATTCTAAATAACAATTTAAAGGTTGCCTTAAGTCTGATAGTAATCGTAGTGTTTTCCGCGCAGAACTCTTACTTAAATAATATTAATATTAATAAAACCAATTTGTTGTCACCTCTCAAATCACTCGTCGTTGCTTTCTCTCAAATAAATTAAATAATTTCATTTGTTTTTATTTCTTTTATTTCTAAATTACTATTTCCTTCTTGTCCTCCTCTCTTTTCTTCCCTCTTCTCTTATCTCTTCTAGACGACTGATCGACACTCTATCACAATTAATGATATCATAAACCCATACCATAAATAGAGGAAACAGATAAAAGTGGATACCATAAAGAAAAAAGTAAAATAACTCATACAAAGAGTATAGAATGAAACCCAAAGCATATAAAGAAACCAAATCAACTTTTAAAGCCCCAAATAAAATCCCCAAGCATCCATATTAACCCAGTAATCATATCACAACCCATAAGTCCATGGAAATCCATCAAAGGAACAGATTAAGTTGCCCAAACTGGATATATGTGCCTGAAAAGGTGTATATGCTTGTGTAGGTATGGTGATTCCATTGAATATGTCCATATGACCTAAAATAAGCAGATAAATGAAGCTTATAGGCTTTTCATAGGTTTAAACCTGCTTATAGACCTTTATATACACAATATAACTACATATTTTACTGAATATGAGGTTTATGCATACATATAAGCTTATGTATGTCTAAAATTATTTAATATCACATAAGATAAGTATATTATGACTGAATTAGCACCTTAATAAGTACTACAGTGCTATGGATAAGCATTTTTAACTTATATAAGTTATTTAATAGTGTAATAAATATATATATAAGCATAATATACTTATACATAAGTATTATAACCATAATTTTTACTCATAAGCTTAATGTAATTAAGGCGATCTTATTTTAAGCATAAAAATACTCAGTCCTGGGAATAACTAGCCTGAGACTTGATGAGGTCATATTGTGGTTGTGAGAAATAAAAGTGCTTATTTAAGGTAAATTTTGACACCTATTTTTGAAATAAGTGATCTATTTAAAAATTGTAAGTGCAGCTCTATAAGTGCAAAGTTTTCTAATTTTGAAACAACCTATTATAGTCTCATACATTTTAGTAATTATTTTTAAAAAATTTTAAAATTCCATGATGTCTTTTTTTCTCCCTATAAAAGGTATTGTCTCTTAGTAGAACTTCTACATTCTTATTGCATTATATTAATTTACAAAATTTAAATTGTTTATCTTTAGAACTCTTGATAGGAGTTCTCAAACCTTACCAAACATGTCTAGTGTGTTTCATTTAAAAAATGCTTCACAAACACACCATGGAAAATGGCTGATTTTGTAGTTGGGGCCTCAAACATTGGGCCAAATAAATCTTATTTTTGTACAATTTTCTCAAGAAAAAAACCAGCCCACCAATACCCACATCTTCCAAATCAATTGTGCATTGAATTCCATCCATTCTATCCCATATACTTCACCTCACACCTCTTCTCTTCCAGTTTTTTTACAAATCAGATTTTTCTCCTTCACAAAGTAATAAACTTTTCATTCATTTGTTTATCAAACTATATTGCTCAAATTTCTATCCTCACAACTTCCTGTTTTTTCTAAGGCATTATATATAGAGTCAAAGTTCATAGAATTTTGAATCTCATACAAATAATCAAGAATTTCCTTAAGATCCTTTTATTGACTCTCCTGAAATTGAAGAATCAACTGCATATTCATAAACTTAGCTTGATAAGCCCATGGTAGTAGGCTTAAACTACTCTCTTTATTATTTTTTCCTTTTTATCACTTGTTTAATCCCTATGTACTAACCAGAACCAAGGCTCATCACATAAATTTTTTTATAAAGGAAGTAGCTGAAATTAAAAGTTTAGAAGATAAAGAATTAACACCTCCTTAAAAAAGACTTAAGAAAAGGTCTTCTTCTAGTTTTGGAACAACTCAATCTACTTCAAAGACTGTTTTTTCTGCTTATGGGGATATTTTTAACATGAGAAAAGCTTTTTTTTGAATTTAATTTAAAATTTTTAAAAAATTTTTCTATTATTCTTAAAAGCTAAACTTGCTTCAGAAAAAGAAAAATCTCACATTGAAATCATGAAGTTTGAGTCTCAAGAAAAAACTGTGGGAAATCAAGAAAGTTTCAAAGAAAAAAGGTGGCTTGATTCACAATCAAAGGATAATTTATTTTTAAAAATTGTTAGAGATTGTTTAGATTTAGAGAGTTATAAGGTTAGAATTTAAAGAAAGGACAATGATAAAGTTAAAAATATCTAATTTTAATTGTAAAATGACAAAATTCAGTTAAAAGTTGATGAATTAAAAATGAAGCAACTCAATGCTGAAAAATCAATAAATAAATCTTATTTACTTTCCTGTGTTAATGCAAATGAATAAAGTGCAGATATTAAAGTGTTTCATTCTTAACTCTGCTAAATTTTAATAAATGTTAGTACGTTTATTTCTTAATTTCTTCTTTAATTTCAACATGAAATTCATCCAACCATTTATGTATCTCATTCCTTAAATTTTTAAATTGCTCAACATTTTTTTTCTAACTAAACTACTGATATATAATAATCTGGATCTGAATCCCTCAATCATACTTTCAATCTTTCTATAAATTACAATTAAGAGTTTTTCTTTTGTCTTTGATTTATGAATTTCTTTAATTTTTCCCAAATACTATTTTCTTCCTCAGGTTCTTTTCTGGGTGCAGAACACCAAATTTTTTCTATGTCAAAAAAAATTATTTTAAAAAAAATAATTTGGAAATATCTTCCCATAATATTTTTTATAGCAAAGTGTCATCATTTTTTTCTTATGTAAAAGAAATATTGTGACCAAAAAATGGAAATACTTTCCCCTGTGTTTTATTGAAGTAGGGGCCTAGATTTAGAAATTTTAAGTTATTTCCATAAGTTAAAATTTACACAAGTCATATAGAGAAATAAAAGAGCTTATCATAATTAAAATTCAAGTAAAAATTTGAATGAAAATTATCTGTGACTAAAGCCAATCAAATCAAACACAAGTGTATACATGAACCCTATGAGGAAAACAAATGTCCTCATGATTACTTCTATACAAAACATGGCCTGATGGCCCATAAATTTAAGTAAGTAGATTATTATGTAATCAGACCCCATAATTTATTTGGCTACCTAATGCTTTATTTTTATACTTTACCTTTGTTTCTTACCTTATGAATTGGGTTGGCCAACTCTAGATTTTCAGTCATTTTTATCTAAAAAATTCAGATAAAATAAATTGAAATGAAAAAAATTGTATAAAAATTAACCAAAATGGTTCAAGAAGTCACCAAAAAAGTTATAAAAAGTTTTGAAAAAATCAATCCAGAAGTCTTCAAAAAAGCACCCAAAAGTTCCCAGAAATGTGTCAAAAACTTTCAATTTTTTTAAAAAGTTCTAAAAAGCATACAAAAGTCTCCAAAAAACTTTCAAAAAGTTCCCAAAAAAATGGCAAAACTTACAAAAAAAAAGCCCCAAAAAGTCTTCAGAAAATTTAAAAAAAAAAAAATACATAAAATCACTTGAAAATGCTTCCATATTAGGGGGTGTCAGTTCTGGAAAATAACCACCTAAATTTGACCAAATACACACTTATCTAAGTGAATATTTCTGAAACACACTAGCACTAAAAATTGTGGACTTCAAATGTGAAATAAGTCACTTATTTCACTAACATACAGACTTTCTCCACCAAAAATGCCAGTTACATCATACAGCCCATTTCACTAATATGTCAACATCATCTCATTTATATGCAGCACTCCACAGCATAACACTTCATAAATCTAAACATCATACATCAATTACATTTTTATACCATATAAGAGTCATGCCATCTTTACTCTCAAATCATGATAAGCTACATCAAGCAATGAAATTCAAAGCTCTTGATCTCCTTATGGAATCTAAAAGTGATTATGATTCTGATCTTAAGGAAGATTTTCTTTTTTTATTAAAGTGGCCTGGAAACATTATCTTCTTGCAAGAAAGGCTCAAGTACTTCATACCCCAAAGTACACCATTCAAACACTTCTTAACTTATCTGTACCCAGTTTTATAATTTTTTTCAGGACTTCTCAGGAATATTTCCTTAGAATGGCTATTTTTTTGCATATTGACTTTGATTTTGAATTTTCTTTTATAGTCTCTTTTTTCAATTCTCTTTGTTTTCCTTCATCAGCTTAACATAAAATCACATATTTTCTGCAATTGTATACTTTTTCAGTCATTATTTTTATCTTTCATCACTCATATCTATTTCCTCCTTTCCTCTTTCATCCCTCAAATAATTTGAAGTCCATGGTTTTCTCAACTCATCTCTCCATGTAAGTCATTTTTACATTTTCACTTTGTCAGCCAGGCTATTCCAGGAGTCCAGTAAATGATATATAAATTATAAAACCTTAAAGAGTGAGTAAGACTTGTATTTAATGAATATAACTTAATATTTTATTACATAATGAAATTATATAAGAATTTTATTATATACAAATGTTACATTAAATTTATTGGTTATATATATTTTTATATACAATTAAATTGAGCATAATATAATATATTCTACAAATAATGGCGCATTTTTATGTATTTAATAATTATAAATTTATATTTAATTAATTAAAAAACATATATTATAATTACAAGTGTAAATTTGATTTATAATATATTTAAATTAATTACTTAAATTTATATATTAACTAATACCTCTCATATGATACTAAACAATTATTAAGGACGCTTCTTTTGACCCTTAATTGTGTTAGAAAAAACAAATAAATTAATTTGGACTAAATTGAGATTAATTGCTTGTTTTGTTGCGTCAAATTATTTTTTGTTTCACTTAAAATGTCCTCTAATCAGAATGTACCATCTGTTGGGAATTATATTTCTCATAGTTCCTATGTTTCCAATCTTGTTTAGTTATTTACTATTGTCACTTACTGATTTGGGGATTAATGGCGGGGAAATTGGATTCTTAATTGGGCTTTTAATTAATTGTTTCATGTTTTTCTCTATATTGTTATGTTTCATTTACTCTTTTGATATGTTTGTTTTATTCCTTTCTAATCATTGTATTTACTGATATAATAGCGCTTCAGAGGATCCATTGCCTATAAAAGGGCCTTGGATAATCCCCTGTAGCCTTATCACTTATTATACACTCAACAAATTAAATACAATTTTTATATTACGTTTATATTCTTTTTATTAGTAATAAAATTCTAATTAAAATTTTATATAACAATTTAAAGGTTGCTTTAAGTCTGATAGTAATTATATTGGTTGCCGCGCAGAATTCTTACTTAAATAATATTAATATTTATAAAACCAAATTGTTGTCTCTTCTCAGCTCACTCATCGTTGCCTTCTCTCAATAAATTAAATAATTTTATTAAAATTTATTTCTTTTATTACCCATACACCTTTCCTCCTTCTCCTCCTCTCTTTCCTTCTTCTATCTTTCTCCTTCTTCTAGACGACCGGCCGACAACTGAGGGCCTTTCCAAACGACGACGACGATCGAAGCCTGGCGACGAACGACAAAACGCACCGACCACCTAGCAAAACTAAACTTTTGCCGCGACTGTGTTTTGAACTTGGGTTCGACATCTTAGGTTTATATAATATTAATTTTTATATTATTTTGAAGTGATTTTTCGATCACTATAGTAAGTTCACCTTTGCGCCTCTCACTCATATTACTATATTTTTATTGCAATAACAGTGATTGTGTCTTAATTGCTGATTCACTGAGTGTAAGTGTTCAATTTTAAAAAAATTTTTTTTTCCTAGTTGACCATTATAGAGTGTTAAATCCTCTTAGTCCTAGAAGAATTGACATTATTATTAATACAAATTGAATTATTAATTTAATTTTTTTTTTATTATTAATTATTGTTAATTTTGGTTGACTTAAAAGTACATTGTGCTTAGTCCCAATATATTGCCATATTTAATATTGGTAATTAATTGGTTGAATTAACTAACTTGTTATTCCCAATTTAAACTTGCAATCCAATTTTAAAAAAAAAAAAAAAAAAAATTAATTTTTTAATTATTACTTTATATTGAAAGTTATTTTTTCTATAATTTAATTAATTAAAAAATTTTTTTTATATTATTTGGAGCAATTATTGACTAACTTTGATTATTTTTTTTATAAAGTACAAAGTAAAATATTAATCTTCCCACTAGTATGTCCAACAATTTGACAGAAAAAATGGATAACATGCAAGTGGATGAAATAGAAATTGACTATGATGCTGACACTGTAAGTTCTTCTAAAGTTGGTCATAAAAAATCTTATGCTAACACAAAGAATTCACATACTGCAGGATGTGGAAATGACAGGAAATGCAAACAAACCAAACCCCCTTCCCCCAGTACCACAGAAGGAAGTAAAGCCTCTAGTGCCTCAAGAAGGTCTTCCAAAAGGCTTTAAAATAAAAAAGCTTCCTCTGCCACAACAAATCAGCAACCTATCCAGTCATATAAAAGAGTTGAAGACAGAAAATATGACGTACAAAGCAAAGGTAGACACATTGTGGGATCAGGTCCAAGAACGCAGGAACCAGATTCAGGCCCAGGCCCCTCCTCAATTGCCTCCCAATCAGCTTCAATTTCAAGCTCAACCTTCACAGCCACCCAGCTCAACCATCCAAAATCCAAATACTATGGAAGTAGAGCAATGGAAATGGGATTATCTAATGAGTCACTACCAACAGAATGTGCAACACCCTCCTCATCATCAGCCTGGCCCATCCAGAACACCCAATTTCCATCCACCTCCTCATCCCTACCAACAAAGCAGGAGAAAGAAGGCCCAAGCACAATCCCAAACCCAGTCCCAGGGGAAGTTTCCTCCTCTGCCATGGTAAGTAATTTGGTTGATAGTCACTTGGGTATGTTTTCTAATAAATCTTCTTCTGCAGGTAATATTATTGAACATGGTGAAAGAACAGTTAAACCTGTTAAAAGACAGCTTCCTGTAACTAGTAGCCCTATTGATGTAATTAGCAAATTGTCATTTGATGAACCTTTACATTTAACTTCTACATCTTTAATTAATCCTTCTCTTGCAATTAAAAATGATTCTGTTCCCCCTGAAATCTATACCTTAATTGAAAAAACTTCTGAGGAAATATTGAAAGATACCCTTGATTTTAATATTGTGAAAGACAAACATGTGAGAGATGTGTTAATCCATGAAAATGATAGATTAAATAATTTACACTTGCAATGTAAAGTGAGTTCTTCTGTACAAGATACAGCTTATTTAAAAATCAAAGAAACCTTGAATATTGTTCTTAGTCAACAAAAACAAATAAGAAGTGACCATAGAGCTATCTCAGATAGAAATATCAGTCTACATAAAACCTTGAGTGAACTGAAACCCCTTATTGAGGAAAATTATTCATTCAAAAATGAAATAAAATCTCTGCAAAATGAGTTTAAGAAGCTAAAAAATGATTTCCATGCACTAAGTACCAAGCACTCAGTTTCTGAGGACAGAAATGTTCTATCTCTTGCAAAAGTAAATGACCAGATGTCTGAAATTCCAAGAATAAGAAACTATGTGTCTGACCTACAGGAAAAGTTCTCAACCTTAACCATCAATAATGAATTAAATGAGATTTCTGCAAATAAGCTGCATAAAAATAAAGGGAAAAAACCTGAACAAAGTTCATCCTTTCTTCCTCATATTTCAACCATTAAACAACCTGACAATGAGTCTGTAAAATCTTTTGCTACTAGCAAAAAATCTTGTGATGGTCATGCACCAGCTTTTTCTGTAAATAATGAAATTTCTGAACACCTGGCTAAACTTCAGGAATTATTAATAATGAATAATTCAAACCAAAAAGTGGACCATCCCTGTCAGTACAGTCTAGTATATAAGTATGATATAATAGTGTTATTTTATGGTCCTACTACTTATTAATAAATGATTTAGTGATTAAACCTCAGGGGAAGACTAATAGAATAGTTATACTCAATTTAAACTCACAATACTTGGATTTAAATGCGTGCTAGTGGTGGAAAATAGAAGAATAAAATATAATTATAGCTTTTATAAAGATAATATCAATTTATAAGGGCTTTATAATATATTTCTAGATGTTAATAATTGTAGTGTAGTGTTTGTTTGAAGTGTAGTAATTGAATGATGATAATAAACCGTCAAAATTCCTCCTTACTTATACCCAAATCCACTGGAGTGCACAGACCTTCAATCCAGATGATGTCACTGCTATCCCCGGCAATTACAGCACTGTGAGGGCCCATCACCTCCCCATGGCGTCCACTTCAAGCAGTTTCAACACCCAGACCTCCAGTAAGGACCCTCCATCACTATTAATAATAACACAGAGTCATACCATAAATAGAAATCCCAGATAAAAGCGGATACCATAAAGAAACAGGTAAAATAAAAGATCAAAAAGAGATTTAATGAAACTAAAAGCATATAAAGGAAACAAATAAAATGTCCAAGCCCCCAATAACATCCCCAAGCATCCATATTAACCCAGAAACATATTTCCAACCCATAAATCCGTGAATAACCATCCAAGGAAGTAATTTTAGTTGTCCAAACTGGGTGTATGCGCCTGATATAGGTGTCTATGCTTCTGTAGGCGTTGTGAGTCCACTGGTTTCGTCCATATGACCTAAAATAAGCAGAAAAACAAAGGTTATAGGCTATTAAGGGGCTAAAACCCACTTATATACCTAAATATACATAATATACTGCATATTTCACTGAATATGAGATTTATGTATACATATAAGCTTATGTATGTCAATAATTACTTCATATCACTTAAGATAAGTATATTATGACTCCATTAACACCTTAATAAGTATTATTAGGCCATGGATAAGCTATTTAAACTATTATAAATTATATAATAGAATAATAATTATATATATATATAATAAAATAATATATATTATTATTTTAACCTTATTTTTAAGATATAAGCTTAATCTAATTAAGGTTATCTTATTTTAAGCATAAGGAATACTCAGTCCTAAGGATATTTAGGCTGACACTCCCTCACCCAAAAAAAACAATAAAAAAAAAATGTTAAGACATTTTAATTAATCTTAAGGAATGAAATAATAAAATAAAAAATAATTTTTATAATACATATACTGAATGAACAGTATTATTTAGATTTAAATTTTTTCAAGAGATTTTTAAGATCAGAGATTTCATTTTCTGGAATCCACTGGTCATATTCACTTGATTTATTTTTAAATCTTAGTAGATACTCAACTCCCTTTTCTTTTGTAAGGTGTCTCTTTTTAAGTATCTTTTCAATTTCTGCTTTTTCCACTATTTCTTCAGGTTGCTGTTTATGCCTTCCTGATCTTCTTGGAAAGAGAGCAGTATCATTAGAATGGTATGGTTTTATAAGAGAAATAGGAAATACTGGATGTTTTCTATCATAAGGTGCATATAGAATAACCTCAACAGCATTATTACCAACCATCTTTTTAACTACAAATGGTCCAATGAATGGATCCTTCAATTTAACATTACCATTTAAATTGAAATGTAGCGTTGAAATAAGGACTTCATCACCCTCTTTGAACATTTGTTCTTTATGGGATTTATCCCATCTTTTCTTTTCATACTCAAAAGCCTTATTTATACATTCTTGAGCATGTTTTCTGCATAGTTCTTGCATCTGAAGAAAAGATTTAGTACCTGGATGAATATCCAATCTAGGTAACTTATTAAGAGTTTTAGCAGGGGTATTAGGTACATAACCCAACCATAACTCAAATGGCTTTTTGCCAGTGACAGAATGTACTGTACTATTATATGCAAATTCTAAACCTGGGATAAGGGTTACCCAATCATGCGTGAATTTGTCATTGTCTTTAAAATTAAGACCAAAAGCACAATATCTTCTTATATATCCTTAATGATCTTAACATTTTCAAAATTCATTAAAGATTCATTTGAGTCTATATTTAATACTGGATTGTAAAAGATGGACAAATCATCTTCCAACATACAGACTTCATTTTCATCACTATATGAGATATTACTGTCATAATCACTTGAATCATTACTCTTTTCTACTTCATTTTCAGATTCATGTTGATTTTCAACAATATTTATGTTTTCCTCACATTTGTGACCTTTAACCCAAGGTTTGTTACACTTATAACAAGTATTTGTTTCATACTTTTTAGGTACTACAGGTGCAGTAGGTTTTTTCTGCTTCTCCTGAAGTGTTTTTGAATTCTGAGATTTTACAGGTTCAACATTTTGCTTATAAGTGGAATACCTTGATTCATACTTATGGTTCAATAATATTTCATTGCAAATATTAATAAAATCAGAATATTCAGTAACATTAAATGTTCTAGCTACAACAATATCTCTGACAGATATAGGTAATTTGTAAATTATCTTATCTTTCCATAAGTTAAAATCCATATGAGGCTCAATGGCTTTTAATATTTTGTTTAAATTCATTAAAAATACCATAGGTTTGTCACCATTCAACGGATTATACCTAGTCTTCTCATACAGTCTCTGCTGAGTAAGCCTGAATTTAGAACCTCCAAATTGTTTTTCAATAAGTTGTTTCCATTCAGCCCAAGAGTAGTCTCTACCCTCACTTAAGACAGCTTCAAACCATAATAAAGCAACATCCTTAAATAAAGAAATTAATTTTGATGTTATCTCTTCATCTGGTAACTTATATGAGAATTTCAAGTTGTCAATTCTTTGAATAAAATGTTGCCAATCAGAGCTGGCTTCCCCATCATAAGTTGGGTACTGATCTATCTTAGGCCAGTTCTTCTGATTGGATTTTATCTCACTAATCTTAGGTAAATTCAACAACTCATTTACTTTTGATAAATGGTCTTGTATTTCTTCCTGCACGGATTTGTGACTTACATTTTCAGATTTGACACTACCACCAGATGGTTTTAATTGTGGTGGTACAGGGAAGGAATGAGATTCACTTTTGCCAATGAAAGGATTATTATTATATTGATTATACTTATGATTATCCTGGTTCATTAGTAGATTGGCAGTTTCAATCTCAACTTTAGTTAATCTTTGTAGCAGCTCAGAGACACTTTGATTTGTCTGTGCAAAAGATAACTTTGTTCTTGATTCAGTTTTTAATAAGTGTGTTTCATATAATTTTTCTAACTCACAAAATTTGTTTGAAAGGTCATTATATTTATTACTTAATGAATCATATTTAAGAGTTAGAGACAAATGTTCCTTCTCTAATTCTTTATTACGTGTTGCTAATTGAGAAATGTTCAATGTTAAGGATGAAATTGTATCACTAGTGAGCTTAACTGTCTGTTCCTCACAATCAGTCATTCTATTCCACAATGCTGAAACAATTCTATGGACAGTTGGATTATTGTTAAAATATTCCATGTCCTCCTTTTCAATTCTCTCACTCTCCTGTGAACTACTCATCTCACTAGTAGGTGGTTGCAACTGAGGATTAACTGTATTATCATTGTATATAGTACTGTTATTATGGATAAAAGACAAGTCAGGTGTATCTACTCTAAAACCCAAATTTCTTAAATCCTCCTCTATTTTTTGTACAGATTTAACATCAATAGAATTACCTATATTGTAATTATCAGTATTATGTTTAATCTGAGGGGGTAAGTTACTTACCAAGGGATGGTTGCCAGGCCTGATTTTTGGCGCTTTTTTCCCTTGTAAGGGTGAGCTGAGGAAGTCAGATGAGGGGGTGGATCCCTGTTGCAACTGTGGCTTGTCCACTGTTGGTGAAACCAGTCCCATTTCCATTTGTCTACCAGGATTTTCTCCTGGGAGTGAGTGGACCCTCCTTGGGTAGGGGGTTGCTGATTTGATTGACTGGGCAGGCCTCCCTTTAATTCTGCCATTGCCTGATTCATCTGCTGAAATCCTACCTTGCAATTGTTTTGCAACTGCTCTACTTCTTTGAACATGAGAGATTTTGATTCCTCTAGCTTCAGAACCTGTTTGGCCAGGTGGGACAGTTGATCCTGAAGAGGAGGAGACGTCTTTTTGATAGTTATCTTTTTTAAGAGGGCGTCCTTTTCCTCTATACTCATGCTTTCTGGTTGGGGGTACTGTTGTCCCTCCATGGTGATGTCCTGGAAAGTTTTTATTAGCTTTAGACCTGGTATTATAAGCAGGCTGTTCACTTACACTATCCTGAGGAGCACTCATATTGTTCAGAATAACAATATTTTACGTCTACAAAAGGAAAAAACTCTGTGGAATTAGTAGACAAATAATATTAGCAATTATATTACTAATAAAAAAGCAATGGAGCTTACCCTGAATTTATATCTTTATTTATTTAAATAAAATATAAGAAAAATTCGAAAAAATCTGTTAAAAATATAATAATAAGTTTAACTAGACCTCTATAAGGGTGAATAATTAGCTTACCAAGCTTTAGCCAAATACCAATTTTATTGGGTGTTATATTGGTGTCCAAATACCAAGTGAAATTGGGTTTATATTGGGTACAGTTACTACTGTAAATATCTAATTTTTATGATAAAAAATTAGTACAATTATTATAAGGATTCTTTTCCGCAATCAATGAGTTATGATGACCCACTTATATGCAGCAGACCCAAATATTTGGTTAATTTTGAGTTGTACTAAGGTAAAAATCACGTCCCAAGGCTTATACTAAATAATAAGTAAAATATAAGGAAAGACCCCCAATTGTCAGTACAGTCTAGTATATAAGTATGATATAATAGTGTTATTTTATGGTCCTACTACTTATTAATAAATGATTTAGTGATTAAACCTCAGGGGAAGACTAATAGAATAGTTATACTCAATTTAAACTCACAATACTTGGATTTAAATGCGTGCTAGTGGTGGAAAATAGAAGAATAAAATATAATTATAGCTTTTATAAAGATAATATCAATTTATAAGGGCTTTATAATATATTTCTAGATGTTAATAATTGTAGTGTAGTGTTTGTTTGAAGTGTAGTAATTGAATGATGATAATAAACCGTCAAAATTCCTCCTTACTTATACCCAAATCCACTGGAGTGCACAGACCTTCAATCCAGATGATGTCACTGCTATCCCCGGCAATTACAGCACTGTGAGGGCCCATCACCTCCCCATGGCGTCCACTTCAAGCAGTTTCAACACCCAGACCTCCAGTAAGGACCCTCCATCACTATTAATAATAACACAGAGTCATACCATAAATAGAAATCCCAGATAAAAGCGGATACCATAAAGAAACAGGTAAAATAAAAGATCAAAAAGAGATTTAATGAAACTAAAAGCATATAAAGGAAACAAATAAAATGTCCAAGCCCCCAATAACATCCCCAAGCATCCACATTAACCCAGAAACATATTTCCAACCCATAAATCCGTGAATAACCATCCAAGGAAGTAATTTTAGTTGTCCAAACTGGGTGTATGCGCCTGATATAGGTGTCTATGCTTCTGTAGGCGTTGTGAGTCCACTGGTTTCGTACATATGACCTAAAATAAGCAGAAAAACAAAGGTTATAGGCTATTAAGGGGCTAAAACCCACTTATATACCTAAATATACATAATATACTGCATATTTCACTGAATATGAGATTTATGTATACATATAAGCTTATGTATGTCAATAATTACTTCATATCACTTAAGATAAGTATATTATGACTCCATTAACACCTTAATAAGTATTATTAGGCCATGGATAAGCTATTTAAACTATTATAAATTATATAATAGAATAATAATTATATATATATATAATAAAATAATATATATTATTATTTTAACCTTATTTTTAAGATATAAGCTTAATCTAATTAAGGTTATCTTATTTTAAGCATAAGGAATACTCAGTCCTAAGGATATTTAGGCTGACAATCCCAGTAGTCAGAAAAATTGGCCTAAGTTAGACCAATATCCTACCTTTGATGGTGATTCTTCCTCTGATTGGCAACACTTTATCCAGAGAATTGATAATTTAAAGAGATCTTATAAACTACCTGATGAGGAGATTGTTTCTAAGCTAATTTCTTTATTTTCCAATGTAGCCTTGATGTGGTATGAATCTGTCCTCTTAGATAACAATCATTATACATGGAATGATTGGAAATCCTTGATTGAGAATCAATTTGGTGGTTCAAAATTCAGGTTAGCTCAGCAAAGACTGTATGAGAATACTAGATATGTATCCTCCTCTGTTGAAAAGCCCATTGTTTTTCTGATGAAAATAACTAAAATCCTTAGAGCAATTGATCCAAAGATGGATTATGATATTTGGAGAGATAAAATCTTGTATAAATTACCAAATTCTCTTAGGGATTTGATTGTTGCTAGAACTGAGCATGTAAGGGAAAATTCTTCTTTCATTAATATCTGTAATGAGGTACTACTCAACCATAGATATGAACCAAAGAATTACCTTAGTAAATCTTATAATGATCAGAATAAACCTTCTATAAAGCTCCCAGAAAAATCTGGTAAACCCTCTGCCCCAGTTGCACCTAAAAAATATGCAACAAATACTTGTTATAAATGTAACAAACCGTGGCAGAAGGGTCATGTTTGTGACAAGAAAATTCATCTTGTTGAACAAAATGAAGACACTGATGAAATTGAACTTGATGTCAATAATTCTTCCAGTGACTGTGAAAGTAATATCTCCTATGACAATGAATCTGTTAAAGATGTTTTAATGTTGGAACATGATGTCCATTATTTAAATAATATATCTGAAGATTGTGTATTGAATTTATCTTCAGTCGAAAATGCTGAGATAATTAAAGATATTACTAACAATTCTATTCCTATATACCCTTTAAAGGCACCTGTTATCATTAATGGTAAAAATGTTGATGTAGTTCTTGATTCTGGTGCTGGAGGAAGTGTAGTATCTGAAAAAGCTTTGGCTTCAGTGGATAAGGAATATTTGAGTAAATTATTGCCTATAACTTCTGAAAAATGGAGAGGGTATGGTTCTACCTTATTTCCTATTGGCAAATACAAAACCTCTGTATTCTTCAAATATAATGGTGGTTTTGTCAGAGCTATTTGTGAATTTGTTGTCATGAAAAATGATAATTTGAGCAATTGGTTTATTATGGGAAATGATATTTTAACCATGTTTGGTGTGAAACTAGACCCAGCAAATAATTGCTTTACCTTAGGAATGAATGGGAAAAGAAAATTCAAAATTTCTTCTCCTAAACCTTCTGGGCATTTGTTGAAATCTTGTAACTCACTGACCCAATGTAAAGGTAGAACAACAACTGAAATGGATGATTTATTACACGAAATAAATACCGCTTCTTTTGGTGATCATTTGACTAATGAACAAAAGGATTCTATTGTTGCCTCTATTACCTCTTTCCCTATGGCTTTTGCTCATGGTTCTCATGTCTTGGGAATTGTTCAGGAAGAGATGAAAATTACCTTATCCTGTAATTTGAGTGATATTCCTCCTTCCCTTAAGAAAAAACCATATCCTGCTTCTCCATCAAAAAGAAAAGATATTGAAGATAATATTGAAACATTATTGAAAATGAATATCATTGAGAAAGTGGATGTCACCCCCAAATATTGTGTCATCTCCCCAGTCTTAATTTCATATGAAAAAGATAAAGCTAGATTATGTGGGGATTACAGAGCTTTAAATACTTATACTGTTGATGATATTTATCCTTTACCCAGAATTAATTCAATACATGCTACCTTGCAAGGTGCAAAATTTATTAGTTGTCTGGATGGTAATAAAGGTTATCATCAAGTTCCAGTTGAGAAAAATTCTCAAAATTTTTTGCTTATTGCTACTCATATGGGAATATATAAGTATGTTAGGATGCCATTTGGCCCTAAAAATGCTCCTTCAGTTTTCCAGAAAGTCATGGATAACACTTTCCATCAAGAAATTATTGAAGGTTGGCTCATGGTTTATATTGATGATATTATTGTTTTTTCTAAAACTTTTGATGAACATATGATTCACTTAAATAGAGTTTTCCAAAAAATGGATGAAATCAATATGAACTTATCTTTAAAAAAGTGTAAATTTGGTTTTCAATCTTTGAAAGTCCTTGGCCATGTTGTGTCAGGCTTACAATTTTGTGTAGACCATAATAAAGTTGCTGCCATTCAAAATGTGAAAGCACCAACTTCTGTAAGAGAAATCCAAAGTTTTTTAGGTATGTGTGGCTATTATAGACAATATATTAAAAATTATCAGGTCATAGCCTTGCCTCTTACAAAACTAACCAGAAAAGATGTTGCTTTTCTCTGGAATGATGACTGTCAGAAAGCTTTTAATACATTGAAAAATTGCTTAATGACAGCCCCTATATTGGCTCTCCCAGATTTTAACAAGCCATTTGTACTTTATACAGATGCTAGCTTTATTGGTCTGGGTGCTGCCCTTCACCAAAAGCAAATTATTAATGATAAAGCCTCAGAGGTTGTAATTTGTTATATTTCAAGAACCTTAAGAAATAGTGAATTGAAATATGGTGCCACTCAATTAGAGTGCTTAGCAGTTGTTTGGGCTCTTGAGAAACTTCATTACTACTTGGATGACCAGAAATTTGAGTTGGTAACTGACTGTAGTGCTGTGAAATCTCTCTTAAACCTCAAAACACCTAACAGACATATGTTCAGGTGGCAACTTGCTGTTCAGGAATACAGAGGAAGGATGACTATTATCCACAGAGCTGGAAATGTTCACTCTAATGTTAATATGCTCTCCATATTGCCTCTGCCAAATAATGACTCCAATCCTGCTTATGTACCTGAGGATGACACTGTTCATATACATGGTATATTTATAGTTGATATGGAAGAAGAGTTATTACAGTTAATACTGGATTCATATGATAAAGATTCTGACTTAAATAAATTAGTTACTATTTTAAATGATCCTAAGAATGCTTCAATTCAAGCATTAATAAAAACTCTTCCTGCAAAATACCAAAATGCTTTAAATAAAGGAAAGTTTTCTATTGAAGATGGTTATATTTATTATAGAAGGAAGCTTACCAATGTAATTGTTATTCCTCCTTCAATGAAAGAAACTATCCTCAAACTTTGTCATGATGACATATTAGCTGGTTATTTTGATCTTGAAAAAACTTTGATTAGAATCAAAAACACTGCATGGTGGGCTAATATGTCTGAAGACACAAAATTATATGTTGAATCTTGTGATTCCTGCCAAAAATCTAAAAGGTTAACAGGTAAGAGAGCAGGGTTATTACAACATATTGAGGCACCTAGTGCTCCCTGGCAAATCATTAATATGGATTTTGTCACTGGTCTTCCTGTTGCAGGTAAAGACAGCTTTAACTCTTGTTGGGTAATAGTTGATAGATTCACAAAAATGTGCAAATTTATTCCAACCCACAAAGATGTATCCACCAAAGAATTAGCTTTCTTATGGTGGTCTTACATGTTTAATATTATTGGTTTTCCAAAAGCCATTATGTCTGATAGGGATCCAAAATTCACTTCTGAGTTTTGGACCTCTTTGATGGATATTTGTGGCTGTGAGTTAAAATTGTCTACAGCTCACCATCCTCAGACTTATGGTCTAGCTGAAAGAATGATTCAAACTCTGGAAGATATGATTAGAAGGTATTGTGCCTTTGGTTTAGAATATAAAGACAATGACAGATTTACTCATGATTGGGTCACTCTTTTGCCTGGTCTTGAATTTGCATATAATAGCACTGTTCATTCTGTCACTGAGAAAAAGCCTTTTGAGCTTTGGTTAGGTTATGTCCCAAACACTCCTGCTCAGATTCTCAATAATAAATTACCTAAGTTGGAACTACACCCTGGTGTAAAATCTTTTATGCAAATGCAACAGCTATGTAGAAAACATGCTCAGAATTGTATTGATAAAGCATTTGAATATGAAAAGAAAAGATGGGATAAATCCCATAAAGAATACACATTTAACAAGGGTGATGAAGTGTTGATCTCTACTGTCCATTTCAATTTACAAGGTAACCACAAATTAAAAGATCCTTTTGTAGGACCATTTGTTGTTAAAAGAATGGTTGGTGATAATGCAGTAGAAGTTGTATTGTATTCTCCATATGATAGGAAACATCCTGTCTTTCCCATTTCTTTGCTTAAGCCTTATACTTCCAACAGTGACTTATTTCCAAAAAGAAGAGGAAGACCTAAGAAAAACCCTCAGGAAGTCACAGAAACAGCAGAAATTGATAAAATTCTCAATGATAGAATTATCACTTCTGAAAGAGGTACTGAATATTTATTGAGATATAAGAACAAATCATCTGAACATGATGCATGGATACCTGGCAAAGAAATTTCAAATCTTCCTGCTCTGTTGAAAAATTACAAAAAGAAAAAATCTTAGCATTTTTTTTTTTTATTGTTTTTTTTAGAGTGAGGGAGTGTCAGCCAGGCTATTCCAGGAGTCCAGTAAATGATATATAAATTATAAAACCTTAAAGAGTGAGTAAGACTTGTATTTAATGAATATAACTTAATATTTTATTACATAATGAAATTATATAAGAATTTTATTATATACAAATGTTACATTAAATTTATTGGTTATATATATTTTTATATACAATTAAATTGAGCATAATATAATATATTCTACAAATAATGGCGCATTTTTATGTATTTAATAATTATAAATTTATATTTAATTAATTAAAAAACATATATTATAATTACAAGTGTAAATTTGATTTATAATATATTTAAATTAATTACTTAAATTTATATATTAACTAATACCTCTCATATGATACTAAACAATTATTAAGGACGCTTCTTTTGACCCTTAATTGTGTTAGAAAAAACAAATAAATTAATTTGGACTAAATTGAGATTAATTGCTTGTTTTGTTGCGTCAAATTATTTTTTGTTTCACTTAAAATGTCCTCTAATCAGAATGTACCATCTGTTGGGAATTATATTTCTCATAGTTCCTATGTTTCCAATCTTGTTTAGTTATTTACTATTGTCACTTACTGATTTGGGGATTAATGGCGGGGAAATTGGATTCTTAATTGGGCTTTTAATTAATTGTTTCATGTTTTTCTCTATATTGTTATGTTTCATTTACTCTTTTGATATGTTTGTTTTATTCCTTTCTAATCATTGTATTTACTGATATAATAGCGCTTCAGAGGATCCATTGCCTATAAAAGGGCCTTGGATAATCCCCTGTAGCCTTATCACTTATTATACACTCAACAAATTAAATACAATTTTTATATTACGTTTATATTCTTTTTATTAGTAATAAAATTCTAATTAAAATTTTATATAACAATTTAAAGGTTGCTTTAAGTCTGATAGTAATTATATTGGTTGCCGCGCAGAATTCTTACTTAAATAATATTAATATTTATAAAACCAAATTGTTGTCTCTTCTCAGCTCACTCATCGTTGCCTTCTCTCAATAAATTAAATAATTTTATTAAAATTTATTTCTTTTATTACCCATACACCTTTCCTCCTTCTCCTCCTCTCTTTCCTTCTTCTATCTTTCTCCTTCTTCTAGACGACCGGCCGACACACTTATATGTTTTCTAATTATAATCTTTTTTATTTTTGCACTAAAATTTTTTTAGTAAGTGTTAATAATTTGATTTTCAAAGTAAAATTAACCTTTTTTCTTCTCTCCCTCTTTTCTTGCTTTTCTTAGCTCCATCATTTTACTCTTCATCCCTCTTGGGAATGGTAATTATCCACCTTTTCTCCTATTTTATCCTTTTGGTACCATGTCATTGAAACACATACCTTGAAAATTTTTTAAGCATTTCACTTGCTCCATATTCAATTTCCCCAAATTCTAACTTCACTCTTTCTCACTCTATTTTTCCTACCTATCAATCAAGGTAAGTTTCATCTCCTTTTTTTCATGTCTATATGATATCTCTTTCTTTCAGTGAAATTTTGTACTTAAATATATGTAGGACTCTTATTATTGGCCAGTTGTCTAGAAGAAGGGGAAAAAGAAGAGGAAAACAGAGAGGAGGAAAAGGTAATATAAAAGGGAACTTAAATAAAATAATAAAATAGTATAGTTACTTTAAAGGAGAGGCAACAAGTAGATTTTAGGGACTTTATAAGACAGTGAGGTTTTAATAAATTTTAATAAAATAATTTAATGGGTAGTTACTTTCAATGCACGGTAAGCACTATTATTATTGTTAGACCTATTTCAACCATAGAATATTTATTTACTTTTAAATTTATATTTTATAAGACTAATAAAAAATAAAATAAACTTATGATAATTGAAATTGTATTGAGTTGAGTGTAAATAATAAGTGATAGAGCTACAGGGGGTTTCTTAAGGCCCTTATATAGGCAATAGGCCCTCTGAAGTGCCACAAAAAATTATATTCTATAAAAAATAAAATAAGAAATAATTAATAGTTAAAATTAAGTGTACCAAAGCTGTAAGAGAAAAAATATAAAACAATTAATTAAAAAATAAGTAAGAGCCTAAAAAATCCACCATTTTAACCCCAAACAAATCTTTAAAAAAAGTGAGTAATTAAATAAGATTGATACACAAAAAGTATTAACTAATTCAATTTATAACATGTTTGATAATAGCCCATTTTAAGTGAAACATAAAAATTAAACTATTTTAATATAATAATTAGTGTAATTAATTAATTAATTCTGGAACATAAGATATTAATTAATATAACCCATTTTATTAGTGTAAGAATTAAATTAGGTTAAAACAATTTATTAATTTAATATTATTACTAAATTTTAAAATACAACATTAGTAATTAATCAAATAAAATGTTTTAAATAATTTAATACCTTAATGACATAATTATGAGTCAAAAAAGCGCTCAATATTCATAATTCATATTATATCAATGTTTTATTTAATACTTTAATAATATTTATTTATTTAATTATATTATAAGTTAATATTTTGATTTTTTAACTATAATATATTTAATAAATCAATTAAAAATTTATAAGTATTAAATACATAAAAAATGTGAAAATAATTTATAGAATATAAAGTATTTTATGAGTTTTATTTGTATCTATAATTTATTTAATAAAAAATTTAATATAACCCTTATTTTAGTTATATTATAATACAATTGTTATATAATTTTATTATGCAATATAATATTAATTTACATACATAAAATGCATAATTTTTTGCCCTCATTAAGCTACAATATATTAAAATACAATTTACTGGGCTCCTGGTATAGCCTGGCTGACACTTATCTGGATAAAAGTGGACTTATTCAACTCCTCATGTTGTCATATTCATTATCACTTTTAAAGTTTTTGTAAAACTCTGAAAATCAGAGTTGGAACTAGGTTTAGGTTTATTTAAATATAATGTCCTTTAAATGAAAATTCTCTAAAAGCCTATCTTTTATCTCCCACAAGTGGCTTTGAATTTGGTTCAGTGGCTGCTGAGATATTGACTTTTAAATTTGAGCCTTTTTTCTCAATTTCACTTTTATTCATTTCATAATGCATATCATAGAATTTACATTATGCATTTATCCTTCCAGATTCATCCAAGTATCTTTCTCTTTACCTATTATTCTTCCCTTTCATCAAGGTGTTTTCTTTTTCTTTTTCTTACCATTTTCATATGTCTAATCCTTCACTAATATTAGCTACTCTTATGAGATCAGTAAAAAATGAATCCTACCTATCAACAAGTAAAAGTAATAAATTCAATAAAAATTTAGATAGATTAAAAAAGTATGGGAATTTGTAAAGTCATGAAATTTTTATTATTATTTTGTAAATTTTTAATAAATAAATCTGATATTTCAATTTACTAAACTAAATTAATGGGCCAATGACCTTGTGTTGTGTAAATAGTAATCATGACAAAATTGTTTTTTTGCATGGGGTTTTTCAAGGGGTGCTTTTGTTCTAGAAGAATTTTTAATGGTCAAACAGCTGTGATAGGTGAAGGAAGAATCAAAATTTAAAATTTGTATGTATTAATTTCTTTATAAGATATTACTCAAAATAAGAGGTAAAAAGATTTTATTATTATTATTTTCAAGTCTTAGAGACAACCAAATGTAAGTACTAAGAATGGTAAATAGTGGTAATAGATTGCGTGTTGTATATGAAATATGATAGTAAGTAAGAATGGAATGGAAGAAAACAGCAGGATTAAGAGGTCTTAAATAGGCAAAAGTTGAGAAACTACGGAACCACAATTATATATACATGAGTATCAGAGAAAAAGAAATTCCACAGATAGAAATTTCCGATAATTACCATTGTTCTATAAACTATGTACTCATATACAGTAATTATCTGAATATGTCAATATTAATTATAATTTATTTGATTTATTTTAAGTTTCTGGAAATGTCAAATTAAAATAAAATATAAGATTTAATATTTAGTATTTTTATCATTTAGTTTACTTTTCAGCTGTCATGAGGATGCTGTCAAGGAATAAAAAAAAGAGGAAAAATTATAATTATACATTTAGTTTATTTTACTTATTAATTAGTAAAAAAATATTATAAGTAGTTTCTAAAGTAATTATAACTAATAAAATGAGAGGTATAGGCATAGCTCTACTCTAGTAAATAATTTATTATTTACTGGGTAAGTCTAGTAGCCTGGATGACACTCCCACACTCTAAATAATAATAATAATAATAATAATTTTTATGATTTTTTCTTTTTATATTTCTTTAGTAAGGCAGGAAGGTTAGATATCTCTTTCCCAGGAATCCAAGAATCATATTCAGAAGATTTATTCTTGAATCTCAATAAGTATTCAGTAACTTTCTCAGCAGTGACAATTCTGTCATTTAGAATCTTATCAATTTCTCTTGTCTCAGTGATTTACTTTGGGGTTTTCTTTGGTCTTCCCCTCCTTTTTGGAAATAAATCACTATTGGATGAGTAAGGTTTCAAAAGAGATTTTGGAAAAACAGGATGTTTCCTGTCATATGGAGAATACAGGATAAATCCAACTGCGTTATCACCAACCATTATTCTGACAACAAATGGACCTAAAAATGAGTCTTTTAATTCTTTATTAACTTATACATTGAAGTTGACTTTAATAGTAAGTACTTCATCAACCTTTGCAAAAGTTTATTCTTTATGGGATTTGTCCCACCTCTTCTTCTCATATTCAAGAGTTTTTTCAATACATTTTTGAGCATGACTTCTGAAAAGTTCTTGCATTTGAAGAAAATATTTTACACCAGGATGTAAATCCAATTTATTTATTTTATTATTAAGAATTTGGGAAGGAGTATTTGGAACATATCAAAGCCAGAGCTCAAAAGCATTTCTCTGAGTAACAGAATTAACAGTGTTATTATAAGCAAATTCCAAACCAGGAACTAAGGTGACCTAATCATAAGTGAGCCTGTCATTGTCTTTATACTCAAGGCCAAAGGCACAATACCTTCTTATCATGACCTCTAAAGTCTGAATAATCCTTTCAGCTAATCCATCAGTTTAAGGATGATGGGAAGTAGAAAGCTTCATATCACAACCACAAAAATCGATCAGAGACATCCAAAATTCAGAAGTAAATTTAGAGTCTCTGTCAGAGATTATAGCCTTTGGGAAACTAGCAGTATTAAACATATGAGACCACCAGAAGAAGGCTAATTTTTTAGTGAAAGTTTTTTCTTGAGTAGGGATGAATTCACACATTTATATAACTCTGTTCAAAATAACCCAGCAAGAGTTATAACTGTCTTTCCCAGAAATGTTAAGTCCTTTTACAAAGTCCATGTTCAAAATTTGCCATGGTGCATCAGGAGATTCAATACATTGCATCAATCCAGCTCTTTTCCAAGTTAATCTTTTTGATTTCTTGAAAGAATCACAGGATTCAACATATATTTTGGTGTCTTCAGACATATTAGCCCACCAAGCGGTGTTTATAATTCTAATCATTGTTTTTTTCAAGATCAAAATGTCCTGCTAATATGTCATCATGACAAATTTTCAAGATAATTTCATTCATAGAAGAAGGAATAAAAATAACATCACTCAACTTTCTTATATAATAGAGATGGCCTTCATCAGCTTAAAATTTACCTTTTTCCAAAGCATTTTGGTACTTTTGTGGAAGGGTTTTAATTAATGCTTGTATTGAAGCTTTCTTTGGATCATTTAATATAGTACACAGCTTTCTCAAGTCAGTTTATTTATCATATGAATGCAGAATAAGCTGTAATAGCCCTTCCACCATATCAAACACATATATCCCCCAAATGTGAACTATTTTGTCCTCAGGATCATATGCAGCATTAAAGTCATCATTTTGAAAAGTTAAACTTGATAACATATCCACATTTTAGTAAACAATACCAGCCCTATGAATTATTCTCATCCTTGTGTATTTCTGAACATCCAACTGTCATATGAACATGTGTCTGTTAGGTTTTTTTAAGTTTAAGAGGGACTTCACTGCACTGAATTCATTGAAAAGTTCAAATTTCTGGTCATCCAGATAATAATGTAGTTTTTCCAGAGCCCAAACAACTGCCAAGCACTCAAGTTAAGTTTCACCATATCTCAATTCACTATTTCTCAAGGTTCTTGAAAAATAAAAAATTACTAGTTCTGATACTTTGTCATTAAAAAATTGTTTTCAGTGGAAAACAGCATCAAGGCCAACAAAACTGGCATCAGTGTACAAAACAAATGGTTGAGTAAATTCAGGCAAGGCAAGAATTGGTTCTGACATCAAACAATGTTTCATAGTGTCAAAAACTCTTTGTCTTTCACTGTTCCAGACAAATGCAAAATCTTTCCTTGTTGATTGAGTTAGAGGTAATGATATGACTTTATAATGTTCAATATATTGTATATGGTATCCACAAATTCCCGAAAAACTTTGGAGCTCTCTAACTGTAGTAGGAGCTTTTACCTGTTGTATGGCTGCCACTTTTTTTTGGTCAACACATATCTGTAACCCTAAGACAACTTGACAAAGCACTTTCAAAGAATGAAAACCAAATTAGCACTTTTTCAAAACAAGTGCCATATTTATCTCATCCATTTTATGGAACATTTTACATAGGTGGTTAAGGTGGTTCTCAAATATCTTGTAAATATGATTTTATGATCAATGTAAACCATTAACCATCATCCTTCAAGTATTTCTTGATGAAATGTGTTATCCATAACTTTTTAATAACCTGAAGGGGAACTTTTGGGGCCGAATGCCATCCTAATATACTTATAAATACCCATATGAGTGGAAATCATTAAAAAATTCTGTGAATTCTTCTCAACAGGTACCTGGTGATATCCCTTATTACCATCTAAACAGCTGAAATATTTAGCACCTTGTAAGGTAGCATGGATAGATCTGATTCTGGGTAAAGAATTGATGTCATCTACAGTATAAGTATTTAATACTCTATAGTCACAACATAACTGGCTTTGTATTTCTCATTAGAAATTATGACAGGTGAGATAACACAATATTTAGGTGTTTCAACTACCTTTTCAATATTATTCATTTTTAAAAGGGTAGAGATATTGTCTTCAATGTCTTTTCTCTTTGTGAGGGAAGAAGGATAAGGCTTCCTATTTAAACTAGGTGGTATTTCAGTTAATGGGGAAGATAATGAAAGCTTCATCGCTTCTTTTACCAATCCTAATTCATGTGACCCATGAGCAAAGGCCATAGAAAAAGATTTTATTAACTGAATGATGGAATTTTTTTCCTCACCAGAAAGTTGTTCTCCAAAAGAATCTGTGTCAATTTCAATCAGAAGGGTAGGAATTTTTTTTTAGATCTTCCTTTATATTGAACCACAGAATGACATGTGTTCAATCCTGGTGTTAATAGTTTTTTGGGGGAAGAAATTTTAAATTTTCTCTTCTCATCCAACCCCATTGTGAAGCATTGGTTTGAGAGATCAAGCTTAATTCCATATTTGGCTAATATATCATTTCCCACAATGAACCAATTGCATAAGTTATCATTTTTCATAACTACAAAGTCACACAGAGCTCTTACAAAGCCATGGTTATGTTTGAAAAATAATGTAGCTTTTTATTTACCAAGGGGGGAAAAACAGAGTCATAACATCTCCAATTTTCAGATGTGGCAGGAATAAGTTTTGATTTATAATCCTGATCAGTTTAAGCAAGTGCTTTTTCAGATACAACACTTCCTCCAGCACCAAAATCCAAACAACCTCAATTTTATTTCCATTAATCAAGAATGGTTCCTTGAGAGGTGTAATAATAATTGAGGTGTCCTCAAGATTTCTTATGATTTTAGCATCTTCAACTGTTGAAAAATAATTGTTATCAATGTCAATATTATTGAAATATTGAATATCTTCCTCCAGCATCAGAATTTCCTGGTTAGAATCATAAGTAATGTTGCTGGCACAATCACTTGAAGTATCATCTAGTGCAACTGTGTCATCAACAGGCTCCTCTTTTTTTTACAAAGAGGTTTATTTTCTTGTCAAAAAAATTGCCTTTCTGCCAAGGTTTGCTGCATTTAAAGTAAGTGTTTGTTGCATATTTCTTAGCTGAAACAGGGACAGAGGGTTTACCAACTTTTTCACGAAGTTTTTGATGGTAGTTGGAGGGTTTCTCCACTGCAGGTCTTGGGAAGAAATTTGTAGATTCATATCTGTTATTTAAAAGAGCTTCATTACAAGTATTAATAAAGGAAGATGGCTCCCTGGAGAATTCAGTTCTTTCAAAAATTAAGTCTCTCAAAGACATTGGCAATTTAAAAAGGAACGTGTCCTTCCAGAGTTCATAATCCATATTTGGATCCATTGCTATCAAGATTTTTACTAGTTTCATCAGGAACTCAATAGGCTTTTCTGTAGAGGATGAGCTATATCTAGACTCCTAATACTGCCTTTTCTGGGATAACCTAAACTTTGAACCACCAAATTTTGCTTTAATTAATTTTTTCTAATCCTCCCAAGAATAATCACTATTATCCAAAAGGACAGATTCATACCACATGAGGGAAATATTGGAAAACAAGGAAATTAACCTAGACACAATTTCTTCATCTGGAAGTTTATAAGAGCTCTTAAGATTATCAATTCTACAGATGAACTGTTCCAGGTCAGAGGAAGAATCACCATTGAATATTGGATATTGGTCAAGTTTGGGCCAATTTTTCTGTTTGAGGTAATTTCCTTCTGGTTTACTTGTTTCTGTGTAAGAAGAAGTTGCAATTTTGCTAATTGAGCTGTAATCTCATTATTTAACATATTTGCAGATGAACAGGGTTTAAAATCATTTTTTGATGGAAAATCAGAACTATTTACAGGTTTCTCTTGTACTAATTCTTTTCTAGAGGAGCTTAGCTCAGGTACATGTGGAGTAGCCTGTGCAACAGTTTTCTTCTCAGAAGTGACAGAGTATTGTTGGTCAAATAAAAATGAATTCAATAGCTCCTCAATGTTTGTAAGCCTGGTTTTCACCCTTGGAATAATAGTTTATGTTTCATTGAAGATTTTAAAAGATAATTGATTCTTTTTTTGCAGAAATGAATAATGGTCATTAAATTTTTTTCAAATTTTATTTCTGACCTTCTAGCTCTTGGAAACAGATAGAAATATTCTCTTGCACTTTGGATAGATCATTTTTAATATTTTTCCACAAAGCAATTTTCTTTTCATAATTTACTTTGTACTTAAACAATTAATTTGATACCCTATTAAACTCACCTCTCAATGCTTGGTAACCTTGTTCAGTTTACAAGCTATTAAATTTTTGGGTAAATTGTGAGTTATTCATTATCTGATTTTGTTTTGTGATTATTTCCCTCAAATATTGATCATTAATAGTTGCTACATCAAGAGAATTTCTCAGGAGAGAGATAGAGTAATTTTTAAGAATCTCATATACTTCAGGATAAATTGTATCATCTTTAATAGACATCTCTGAATTTATTATTGAAGTAGCAATTAGAACTAAAGGAGTATTTAAATGACTAGAAAATTGATTACTTTTTCTGCTAGAACCAGCTTCTCCTGGTCTCAAAGTGTTATCTCCCATCCTAGAGTTACCTGAAAGAACTGAATCAGCAACAAGAAAAGGAACTTGAGATTCAATGAAAGGCCTTACCATGGTTTTGGAATTATTTGAATATGATTGTTTTCTTTCTTCTGCCTCCTTGGTAATGGTGAGGAGGTGTGGGATTGAATTGTTGGGGTCTGAAGGGTCCTGCTTGAGGAGCCTTTTGCATTTTCTGAGCCTAAAGGGTGTACCATTGGATGTTCAGCCATTCAAATTTCCATTTTGATACTTCCACTTTTTCTTGTTGTTGAGGAGTCAAATGTGGAGGGGGTTTTTCTACTTGTGGATGTTTCTTCTTCTTTTGAAGAAAAGTTTTTATACTTCTTATTTTTTTCTTCTAGAAACTCTACCCTTGCCTTTAGTTTGAGTTTCTCTGACTTCAACTGCTTGATGTAAGTTTAAAGGTTGTTTACCTGTTGCTGAAACGAAATCTTTTTTTTGAAGCCTTTTGAAAGCTCTTCTAGGGTAGTACCTGGGACTCGGAGTCCAGGGGAGGATTTTCCTTTGTGATTACCACCTCCCGCATTTCTACATCCTGTTTGTTTTACTAATTGATTGATTTGAGAAAATTTTGAAGTCAAAGGAGAGCTTACAGAATTTGCATCATAATCATTAAGATCCAATTTTTCTTCATGGGCAGTAGAAAGAATTAATTCAGCCATTGTTTGTATAACTTAATCTAAGAAAAAAAATATTAATATTGTGTCAGTTTTTCTTCTTTTTTCTTAAAAAAATAAGAGATAAAATAAAAAATGTTAATAGTTTATTATCAATTACCAGAACTACTAATCAACTGAAATAATGAAAATATATCAATTATCAGGATTAAAAATCAGCTGAAATAATTAATTAATACAATAATTAATCAATTTAATTTAATAAGATATTGATATTATTGATTACCAGGATTTGTTTTTAAAAAATTAACTGAAATAATAAAATAAAAAATTAATTATCAGGACCCAAAAATCAACTGAACCAATTAATAAAATTTCTTAATCAAATAAATAATCTATATATTTTATATTTCTTAATTACCAGGTCTAAATGTCAACTGAAATAATTTATTAATATAATTTTTTAATCAAATAATTAATTTACGTATTGTTATTATTTTAATTACCAGGACCAATTTTCAACTGAAATAATAAAATAATAATTTAATTATCAGGACAATTTTTCAACTGAAATAATTAAATAATATAATTTTTTTAATTAAATAGTATAAATTATATTACTTCTAGGACTAAGAACAATGTTTCTCTTTCTTGGTCAACTAGGAAAAACAATATTATATACCTGAGACCTCCTCCTGTAGTTTGAGCAATTTAATGCCAACTACAGAGTGCTGAGTTAAAAAGATATAGGTATATAATGAAATATGCAGAGTGAGACCTACAGATAATAACCGCTATAGTCACTACAAATATATAGGACAATTACACTTATATAAACCTTAAACTTGGGCAAGGTTTTGAATCCCAGTCATGTAAAAAAACATTTGTCATGTGCCTTTGACATTTGTGGGTTTTTCACCACAGGAAATCTGGGGGTGGACTGCTAGCAGCTCCCTCTATTTGAAACTATCAGGAATTTGTCAGGAAACTGTTGGAAAACCATCCTGAAACTGTCAGAAATATGTTTTTAAATCTGATGAAAAAACATTGAAAAAATAAACTGTCACAGATTGAATCCTGAACAATACCTCCTTGAGCAGAGCTTAGGAACCACATTGAACATCAGTTAATCTCAGGTTTGGCAAAAGGTTGAACAACATCACTTAGCATACCTTAATATTCAAATTTTAAACTTGAATATATGTTGCGTGTATGACATAGATGCATATGCATTTGAATTTGTATGGTGGATACTTATTGCATGTTAAAAATTGATGTGAAATGCCTATCCAAAGTGTATGCATAATGACTATGAAGAATAAATATGCATATTGAATATGCATCAAAAATATGCATATTGAATATGCATAAAAATATTAAAATTGAATATGCATTAAAAATATGCATATTGAATATGCAAAAAAAAGGTGCATATATGTGTATGAATAAAATATATTAATATGCATATACACCTGTATAATGAGTATGCATATGCATATGCATAAATATGCATAATGATTGAAAAATGCAAAAAAATGATGATTAATGAGTATATTTAATGCATAAATTGAAATATGCAATATGAATTCATATTGCATACAGATAACACTGGCAAACCAACTTGACCAAAACTCATACTAAATTTTCATTCTGGACTAAAGGTGTGAGGGAAGGAAGAAAAACAGTCTGACATTAGAAAAATGCTACATGCACTCATTTTGTAGCAGAGCAAATGAGAAGTGCTGAATTATGGTTGGTGCACATAATTTAGTATGATACCATAATTTTATTTAATTGTTTTCAATATTGAAAAGACTTTAGGTCGGTTGGTATGGATCTAATCTAATTATCTTAACAATTTCTTAATAATTTATGGGTTTTAATACAAAAACAGGTTGTATTTTTTGTGGGATATTGGATATCATAAGGTCTTTTGTAAAAAAAACTTGTATTGTTTAAAAAAATATTCATGAATCAGATGTGGGATAATCACTACAAAAAATTGTAGTACTGTGGGCAATAAAATATATACACAAGTAGTAAAGAAAGGACTGAGTGAACCCTTTTTGTGCAATGGGAATCATTAGAGTGGAATTCTGGATGAAAAATATAATTCATTATTACTATTTTATTTAATCAAAAAATTTATAATATTAAAAAGAACTATCAATTCATTGGTATTTGACCTTTGTGCCTCACTCATATTTATCATTTGATTGATTTTTTGTCACTATTATGTTATTAATTTTATAAGTATAGCAAAAACTCATGTGCCCAACGCATACCGGGTGATGTTACACCTTTTATAATATTATTAAATAAAAGTAAAAAAATATGAAAATGATTTGTTTACAAAAAATGAATTGATATCCAAAAGCAATATGAGGGATAAAAAGGTAAAATTAAAGGGATCAAATATGAAATAAAAAATTAAAGTAAAATTCCTGCCATGAAGAGCAAGTAGACATGATGGGGTGACAGCCCACCAGTGGCACTCAACTTGCACTATAATTAATTTTTTGTAAAAATAAAAAAAAATCCACTTGAGCTTTACCAAAACTTCAGGATCACAATTTTGCCATATCAAACAACTTCTAGTGCAATTATTGAAGAAAATTTCATTTTCATTGCAATAGAGAGAATTGATCACATAAGACTGCATGTGACCAAAAGTGTCCAGCACAAGTTTGGCCGAACATGTGCTGGAAACTTTTATGATGGAGACTAGCTAGGGTGGAATTTTTCTTCAGTTCATCTGGTATTTCTTATAAACATTTCCACTGGTATTTGATCTTGGTGCCTCACTCATATTTATCATTTGATTGATTTTTTTTCACCATTATGTTATTAATATTATAAGTATAGCAAAAACTCATGTGCCCAACGCATACCAGGTGATGTTACACCTTTTATGATATCATTAAATAAAGGTAAAAAAATATGAAAATGATTTTTTTTACAAAAAATAAATTGATATACAAAAGAAATATGAGGGATAAAAAGGTAAAATTAAAGGGATCAATTATGAAGTAAAAAATTAAAATAAAATTACTGCCATCAAGAGCAAGTAGACATGTTGGGGCAAATTCCCACCAGTGAGGCTAAACTTGGACTATAATTGCTTTTTTGAAAAACAAAAAAGTGCCAACCTGAGTTTTAACAAAACTTCAGCAGAACCATTTAGCTATATCAAACAACTTCTAGTGCAATTATTGAGAGAGACTTGATCACACCAGACTGCATGTGACCAAAAGTGTCCAGCACAAGTTTGGCCGAACTTGTACTGGACACATTTATGACGGAGAGTAGCTAGGGTAAAATTTTTCCTCAGTTAATCTGGTATTTCTTATAAACATGTCCATTTGTATTTGATCTTTGTGCCTCACTCATATATATCATTTGATTAATTTATTGTCACCATTATATTATTAATATTATAAGTATAGAAAAAACTCATGTGCCAAATGCATACCAGGTGATGTTACACCTTTTATAATATTATGAAATAAAAGTAAAAAAATATGAAAATGATTAGCTTTACAATAATTTAAATAGATATTAAAAAGAAAAAGAGAAATAAAAAAGTAAAATTAATCTCAAAGAGATCAATTATGAAAAACAAAGTACTTGTAAAATTCTTGCTCTCAAGAGCCAGTAGAAGTGTTGAAACAAATGGGAGCCATCAGGGCTAAATTGTAATAAGTGACCTTTTTTTTAAAGATAAAAAATTATACACCTGAGGTCCGGAAGAACGACAGGTGGATTATTCAGCTAAACAAAACTACTTGTAGTGAAGTTTGATTAAAAAATTTTTTCTTGTAGCCATAGAGAGAATTGATCCCATCTGACTGCACATGACCAAAAGTGTCCAGCACAAGTTTGGCCAAACTTGTGCTGGACACTTTTATGATGGAGAGTAGCTTGGGTGGAGTTTTTCTTCAGTTCCTTCATCTTGTATTTCTCATAAACATTTCTACTGGTATTTGATCAGTCTGCATCATTAATATTTATCATCCAATTAATATTTTATCACCATTATATTATTAATGTTATTAGTATAGCAAAAAAGTGTGTGCTAAATGCATACCAGGTGAAGTTATAACTTTAAAAATTTTTTAAAATAGACATAAATAAATATGGAAATGATTAGTTTTCCAAAAATTAAATAGAAATTTAAAAGTAAAAACAGGAATAAAAGAGTAAAATAAAAGTCAAAGAGTTCAAATATGAAAAAATTCTAGTAAAATTCCTGCTATCGAGAGCCAGTAGAGGTGTTAAAGCAAATGGGAGCCATCAGGACTTAATTTTAATAAGTGACCTTTTCTTTAAAGATAAAAATTTATACACCTGATATTGGGCAGAACAGCATGTGGATGATTCAGCTAAACCAAACTACTTCTAGTGAAATTTGATAAAAAAAAGTTTGGCCGCCATACAGAGAATTGATCCCATCTGACTACACATGACCAAAAGTGTCCAGCACAAGTTTGGCTGAACTTGTGCTGGACACTTCTATGATGGAGAGTGGCTGGGGTAGAATTTTTCTTCAGTTCATCTGGTATTTCTTAAAAACATGTCTACTGGTATTTTATCTTTGTGCCTCACTCATATATATTGTTTAATTAATTATTTGTCTTAATTTTATTATTAATTTTATAAGTATAGCAAAAAATTGTGTTCCAAATGCATACTGAGTGATGTTAAACCTTTTATAATATTAGTAAATAAATGTATAAAAATATTAAAATAATTTATTTTCAAAATTATTAATTGATATCCAAAAGCAATATGAGGAATAAAAAATTAAGTTAAAGGGATAAAATATGAAAAAAGAAATCCAAGTATTATTCCAAATATCAAGGGCAAGTAGAGATGTTGAAGCAAATGAGAGCCATCAGGGATAAATTGTACTAAATTGACTGTTTTTTAAAGATAAAAAATCGTGTACCTGTGGTTTGGATGAACTCTAGGTGGACAATTCAGCTATATCAAACTACATCTAGTAAAGTTTCTAATCAAATAACTTTTTCCATTGCCATAGAGAGAATTCATCCCATATGACTGCACCTGATCAAAAGTGTCCAGCACAAGTTTGGCCAAACTTGTGCTGAACACTTTTATGATGGATAGTAGCTAGGGTGCAGGTCTTCTTCAGTGCAACTGTTATTTTTTTAAAACATGTCAACTGGTATTTGATCTTTCTGTGTTTTTCATATTTTATTATCTGATTAATTTTTTGTCATTAGAATATTATTAATTTTATTAGTATAGAAAAAACTTGTGTGCCAAATGCATGCCATGTTATATAAAACCTTTTATAATATTATTAAAAAATGTTAAAAAAATATGAAAATGATTTTTTTTTCCAAAATTATAAATTAATATCCAAATGTAACATGAGTGATAAAAAAGTAAAGTAAAAGAGATCAAATATGAAAAAGAAAAATTCAAGGAAGATTCCCCCCTTCAAGAGCCAGTAGAGGTGTTGAAACAAATGGGTGCCATCAGGGCTAAATTTGACAAAATTTAATTTTTTTTAAAGATAAAACATTTTTCACCTGAGGTTTTGAAAAACTTAAGGTGGATAATTCAGCCATACCAAACTACTTCTAATGTAATTATTTAGCATTTTTTTATTTAATTTACACAGAGATAATTGATCCCATCTGACTGCACCTGAACAAAAGTGTCCAGCACAAGTTCGGCCAAACTTGTGCTGGACACTTTTATGATGGAGAGTAGCTAGGGCGGAAATGTTCCTCAGTACATCAGTTTTTTGGTTTTCACATTTCTATTGGTTTTTTATCTTTTTTTGTCATTCATATTTATCTTATAATTGAATTTTTGTCACCATATATATTATTAATGTTTCTAGTTTAGCAAAAACCTGCATGCCAAATGCAAAATTGGTGATGTTATATCTTTAATAATATTATCATATAAAGTTAAAAAATATGAGTATGTTTAGTTTTTAAAAAAATAAATTGATATTTAAAATTAAAAAGAGTAATAGAAAAGTAAAATGAAAATAAATAGGATCAAATACAAAATAAAAAATACAAGTAAAATTTTTACTATCAAGAGCCAGAAGTGGTGTTGGGACAGTTGGGGACCCCTAGTTCAAGACTTGGTCTAAACTTACTTTTATTTATAGCTAACAAATTTTGACCTGAGGTTTGGACAGACTTCCAGGGGACAATTTTTCAATATTATACATTCTTTACTTCAATAATTGAGTGAAATATCATTTTCATTTCCATAGAGAGAATTTATCTCATATGACTTCATGTAACCAAAAGTGTCCAGCACAAGTTCAGCCGAACTTGTGCTGGACACTTTTATAATTGAGAGTAGGCATACAGCAAATCTTCTTAAACTCAAAAGGGATTTCTTATAAGCTTTTACACTGGTATTTGATCTTTCTGTGTCATTTAAATTTACCATTTGATTAATTTTTTGTCATCATTATATTATTAACATTATTACTATAGTAATAACTTGTGTGAAAAATGCATACCAGGTGGTGTTCCACTTTTAATCATATATTATTAAATAAAGGTATAAGAGTATGAAAATTATTGATTTTAAAAATTAAAAATTGATATCCAAAGCAATATGAGCAATAAAAAAGTAAAACAAAAGGGATAAAATAAGAAAAAAAAATCCAAGGAAAATTCCCACTATCAATAAAAAGTAGAGGTCTTAGATCAAATGCGTACCACCAGGGCTAAACTTGGACTATATTTTCTTTTTTTTAAAACCAAAGAAAGTACCCTGATGAGTTTTGAAAAATTATGAGGAGGACATTTTGGCAATATCAAACTACTTATTGTGCAATGATTGAGAAAAATGTCATTTTCATTTCCATAGAGAAAATTTATCCCATCTGACTGCATGCAACCAAAAGTGTCCAGCACAAGTTCGGCCAAACTTATGCTGGACACTTTTATAATGGTGAGTATCTAGGGTTTAGGTCTTCTTCAGTTCATCAGTTATTCTATATAAACAAATACACTTGTATATGATCTTTCTGTGTCATTCATATTTATCATTTGATTCATTGTTTTTAACCATTATACTATTAATGTTATTAGTATTGAGAAAACTTGTAAGCCAAATGCATACTTGGAGATGCTACATCTTTAATAATCTTATTAAATAAAAGTAAAAAAAAAGAAAAGTATTAGTTTTACAATAAATAAATTTATATTTGAAAGCAAAAAGAAGAATAAAAAAGTAAAATAAAAGTGATTAAATATGAAATTAAACATTTAAATAAAATTTCTGCCATCAAAGATAATTTGAGTTTTCAGATAAAATTTGCACCACCAGTTCTAGATTTGAAATATATTTTCATTTTTTTAAAATTAATAAAAGTGTCCACCTGAGGTTTTACAAAACATCAGGAGGATAGTATAGCAGTATAAAACTACTTCTTGTGCAATGATTGAGCAAAAATACATTTTAACTTCCATTTAGTGAATTTATCCCATCTGACTGCATGCAACCAAAAGTGTCCAGCACAAGCTCAGCTGAACTTGTGTTGGACACTTCTATGATGGAGAGTAACTAGGGTGCAAGTCTTCTTCAGTTAATCTTGTATTCCTTTTAAAAATGTATATGGGTATTTGATCTTTCTGTGCCATCCATACTTATTATTTGATTATTTTTTAGTCACCATTATATTATTAATGTTTTTAGTATAGCAAAAACATATGTACTAAATGTACACTGGGTGATTTTAAAACTTTAATAATATTATATAATAAATGTAAAAAAATGTGAAAATTATCAGTTTTAACAAAATAAAATTGATATTTAAAAGCTAAAGGATAAATAAAAGGGTAAAATTAAAATTAAAGAGATCAAACATGAAATAAAGATATTAAGTATAATTTCTGCTATAATGAGCCAGTAGAGGCTTCAGAAAAAATGGGCACCATCATAGATTAACATGGATTAAATTTACTTTTTAGTAAAGTAAAAAATTGTCTACCTTAGGTTTGGACAAACTTCAGGGGGAAAATTTGTCCATATAAGACTAATTTCAGTGCAATGATGGAGTCATCATTCAGTCTCATTTCAATATAAAGAATTGATTGCATCTGATGGCATGCAACCAAAAGTGTCCAGAACAAGTTTGGCCAAAGTTGTGCTGGACACTTTTATCATGGAAAGAAGCAAGGGTGAAAGTCATTTTAAATCATCTGGAATTTCTTATAAACATGTCCACTGTTATTCAATCTTTGTGCCTCACTCATATTTATCAATTGATTAATTTTTTTTCACCATTATATTATTAATATTATCAGTATAGCAAAAACTTGTGTGCCAAATGAATACTGGGTGATGTTACACCTTTTATAATATTATTAAACAAATGTAAAAAAATATAAAAATGATTTACTTTACAAAAAATAAACTTCTATCCAAAAGCAATATGAGGGGAATAAAGTAAAATAAAAGAAATTAAAGATGAAAATTAAACTCCAAGTTGAATTCCTGCCATAAACAGAAAAAAGAGATGTTGAATCAAATAAGCACAATCAGGGCTAAACTTGCACTAAATTTTCTTTTTTGTAAAAAAAAAAAATCAACTTGAGCTTTACCAAAACATCAGGATGACAATTTTGCCATATCAAACTACTTCTAGTGTAATTTTTTATCAAAAATTTATCTTCATTTCCATAGAGAGAATTGCTCCCATCTGACTGCACCTGACCTAAAGTGTCCAGGGAAAGTTTGGCTGAACTTGTGCTGGACACTTTTATGATGGAGAGTAGCTAGGGTAGAATTTTTCCTCAGTTCATCTAGTATTTCTTACAAACATGTCTACTGGTATTTTATCTTTGTGCCTCACTCATAAATATCATTTGATTAATTTTTGGTCACCATTATATTATTAATTTTATAAGTATAGAAAAAACTCATGTGCCAAATGCATACCAGGTGTTGTTACGCCATTTATAATATTATTAAATAAATGTATAAAAATATGAAAATAATTTATTTTAAAAATTATTAATTGATATCCAAAAGCAATATGAGGAATAAAAAATTAAGTTAAAGGGATCAAATATGAAAAAAGGAATCCAAGTAATATTCCTACTATTATAGGCCAGTAGAGGTGTTGAAGAAAATGGGAGCCATCAGGGATAAATTGTACTAAATTTACTTTTTTTAAAGATAAAAAATTGTGCACCTGTGATTTGGATGAACTCTAGGTATAAAATTTGGCTATATAAAACTACTTCTAGTGAAGTTTTTTATCAAATAATTTTTTTCATTGCCATAGAGAGAATTGATCTCATATGACTGCACCTGACCAAAAGTGTCAAGCACAAGTTTGGCCAAACTTGTGCTGGACACTTTTTCAATGGTAGGTATCTAGGGTGCAGCTCTTCTTCAGTGCAACTGGTATTTTCTTAAAACATATCCACTGGTATTTGATCTTTTTGTTTTATTAATATTTTATCATTTGATCAATTTTTTGTCACCAGTATATTATTATTTTTATTAGTATAGCAAAAAAACATGTGCCAAATGCTTACAGAGTGATGTTAAACCTTTAATAATTTTATTAAATACAGGTAAAAAATTATGAAAATGATTTGTTTTACATAAAATTAATTGATATCTAAAAGAAAAAAAAGGGGTAAAAAGAAATAGGTTGAATAGAAGGGATTTTATATGAAATTAAAAATTCAAGCTAAATGCCTACTTTCAAGTCTCAGAAGAGTTGTTGGATGAAATGGGCACCATCAGGAATAAAATTGAACTTAATTTGATTTTTTGAAAAACTAAATGAAGTTTTAAACTTATTTTTTTCCAATATTTAGTTGGACACTTTGTCTATATCATATTACTTCTAGTACCATGATTGACCAAATTACATCCTCATTTCCATATGTAGAATTGATCCCATATGGCCGGACCAGGTCAAAGGTGTCAATCACAAGCTTTAGAATTCTTCTGGTGGACACTTTTATGATGGACAGTAGTAGGGTGCAAGTCTTCTTTAGTTAATCTAGTATTCCTCATAAACATTTCCAACTTATTTTTGGCCAAAAATCAGGTGGAAAGTTTGTCCATATCAAATTACTTCTAATGCCATGATTGACTAAAAATTGATTCTCATTGCCATATAGAGAGTTGATCCCATATGACTGGATCTGGAAAAAGTGTCACCACAATTTTCGATAAACTTAAGTTTGAAAATTTTATGATGGAAAGTAATTGCAAGTCTTCTTCATTTCATCAAGTAATCCTCATAAAAATTTCCACCTCTATTTTGGCCAAACTTCAGGTGGACACTTTGGCCAAATTAAATTAATCATAGTTCCATGTTCATAAAAAATCATACTTATTGCCATATATAGATATTAATCCCATCAGACTGTGCCTTTCCAAAAGTGTCTGCCTGAATTATGGCAAAAATTCAGTTGGACACTTTTATGATGCAGAGTAGCTAGGGAAAAAGTATTCTTCAGTTAATTTGGTATTAATGATAAATTTATCCTCCTGAATTTTAGCCTAACTTCAGGTGGACAATTTTGGAAAGCATCGGTTAGACACTATCCATCAAAAAAGTGTTCACCAAAATTTTGGCTAAACTTGTGGTGGACCCCTTTGATCAGCCACAGTCAGATGAGATCAACTCTTTAGATGGAAATGAGGATGACATTTTGGTCAATCATGGAAATAGAAGTGGTTTGGTGTGGCCAAATTATCCCCCTGAAGGTCAGACAAACCTCACAAGGACACTTTTTAACAGGGAGTAGCTTAGAAAAATCCATTTATCAGAAGGAAAATCTTTTATTCCATAGATTCCAAGGTTTAATATTTGTGTATTATGGTCAGTATTAATTTTGAAAGTGTCTGTCAAAACAATTTCATTGCCCATCATGACACATTTATTTTTAAATTCTTCAATCTGTGTGATACAGTATTAAGGTGTCACATAGTATAATTAAGTTCTATTAAGTGCCCTCCTATGATGCCTAAATTTATAATTTAATATCTTACATAATAATTATTTTTAATATAAATTCATCAATATTTTATTTTATTATCAAATTTAATAGAGCAAGTATACTGAATTATTATATATGGATAAGCTTAGGTTAGATCAATCTGTGCTCAATTTGTGCTCAAAAGAGGACCAAAATCAAGTTCTGGAGGATCAGCTTGTGCATAATTTGGACTCAGTTGATATTCTGTCTATAATAAATCTGAGAATAAATGTACTTCAAATACAATTTTGTATATTGTTATAAAGTGAGAATAACCCTTGAATAATAAGAGACACTCTGGATTTCAAAGAGAGGGGATTGCTAGCAGTTCACCCCCAAATTTTCCATGGTGTTTGGTGATCCAAAAAATTGCTATAGGTGTTGGACTCAATGGTCCCTTGGTTGCTGGCATCAAGATAACAATGGGTCAAAAACTATTTGGAAAGGCTCTCAGTTTTCAAGGGGTTCTTTTGATCTAGAATAATTATTAACATTCCAACAGTGGTGATAGGTGAAGCAAACCTCAAAATCTCTATTTTTTACGTATTAATTTCTTTATAAGATATTAATCAAAATAAGAGGTAAAAAGATTTTATTATTATTATTTTCAAGTCTTTGAGATAACCAGATTTAAGCACTAAGAATGTTAAATGGTAGTAATAGATTGAGTGTTTTATATAAATTATGATAGTAAGAAAAAATGGAATGGAAGAAAACAGCCAGATTAAGAGGCCTTAAATAGGTAAAAAGGAGAGAAACTAAGGAACCACAATTATATAGACATGAGTATCAGAGAAAGAACAATTCCACAGATAGAAATTTTCAATAATTAAAGCTTTTCTGTAAAGAATGTACTCATATGCAGTATTTATCTGTATATGACAATATTAATTATAATTTATTTGATTTATTTTAAGTTTCTGTAAATGTCAAATTAAAATAAAATATTTTATTTAATATTTAGTATTTTTATAGTTTAGTTTACTTTTCAGATTTCATGAGGAAGCTTTCAAGAAATAAAAAAATGAGGAAACATTAGAATTATATATTTATTTCATTTTACTTATTAAATAGTTAAAAATATTTTAGGTAGTTTATAAAGTAAGTATAACAACTAAAATGAGAGGTAAAGGCATAGCTCTACTCTAGTAAATAATTGATTATTTACTGGGTAAGTCTAGTAGCCTGGCTGACAGGGTTCCTCTAGCCTATATCTATGTAAATTCTCAAACTTAGTTTCAAAACTTGATCTGAATTTTGGCTTGAGAAAATGTCATTACTTTAAAATTAGTAAATTTGAAATATCTTATTTATTTATTTATTTATTTATGTAATTATATTAAATTTTAGTGACTTGTACCCCTTACTTCAATAAAATTCAGGGAAGGGTATTGAAAAATTTTTAAATATGAAATGAAAAATTGATTACTTGAAAACATTTTGGTGATACCCACCCCTAAACTCAATAAAATTCAGGGGGGGAAGGGTATTTCCAAATTTTCCAAAAAGATATAGAGTTTTATTAACATAGCTTTATTTAGAAATAAAAATTGGTGGTGAGGTGATAAAATTATGTTGGTGATGAGAGTTTTTGCACATGTGTCAGTATTATTTTACCATCTAAATTCCAGAAGTGGGATATTTTAGAGTCCAGTAAAGACCTTTGGTGTTATCAGAATATCATGATATAGCTATTTTTGATAAGATTAAAAATAACTATCAAAGTTATTCCCTAACTATTAACAAAAAAATGTAATCAATTAAAAAAGCCAAGTAATTTTTTAAATTTTCTCATAAGATTGGCCATTTTTTACACATCTCATAATAAATTCATTTTTTAAACTTTCTTGCTTTTCCAAATAATGACTTGCCATTTTTCTATGAAAACCACAGTATTTTTATTTTCTCTGAGAGAAGGTGAAGTCTTTCCATCTCCTCTGAATTGAATCTGGCCTTTTCAAAATTTGTTTGAAGCAAAAAATTCTATCCCTTCAAATCTAATCCTGTTGATCTTTCATAAGCATTTGATCAAACTTCAACTTCTCAAATTTAAGGGATTTTTTTGAAATAGAGGATTTTTCTGAGAAAATTGAATATAAAAAAAATTAAATAAGTTATTGAAGAAGATGTATAGTCACCAAATCTTACTTATATCTTATTTTCTTAAAATAATCTTCAAGGAAGGACAAAAAGCTGGTTAAAGTATTACCATGTTTTAAATGATTAGTCAAGTTCATTGAAGTTGAAGCTTGATGCTTTAGTTTGAATTTTGAGCTAGAGAGTTCAGAAATTTTCTCAAAAGCAGCTTTCAAAGCAGGATAATCATTTCTGGAATTGTCATTCCTCTTTGACATTTGAATTCGATTAATCAGGCAAGAAAAGAAAAAATGAGCAATTTAGAAAATAATATACAAAAAAAAGTAAAAATACTTCAAGGAATTGGGGCTCTGAGGACTCAGATCTGCTCTGAAATAATTTTTTTGCTTGATAGTCAGGATCTACTTCAGGTCAACTACAGTTAAAAACTGGAGGTGATTAATTTCCTTGAAGTACAGGTGTGTTGGGTGTCTTTTTAGATGGTTGAGAACAAGATGGCATATCCTTGGAAGTATCATATAGAAATGAAGGGTTGAAATCAACTCAGGAACCAAAAACAATATCCATTTTCTGATAGAAAGGACACAAGACATTGAGCTTTTTGTAAAAAGTATAAATTATATTCTCCAAATCATCATCATCAATACCAAATCCAGAGGAAGTGAAAGAGAAATGAGCCTTTTTATTGATAACTTTTTAACCTCTCCTTCATTTTCTTAGGATTGATTTTGACCCTCCCTTTTGTTTTCTTTTTACTTCATTTTCCATCAACAAGAAGCCATTGACCTTTTATGAAGGTCAATTTTCAATTTTGGTGGAATTCTCACATCTAAAAAATGCATTATAATTTGATTTAATTTGGAAGAAGTTTAAAATGATGAGATAATCTTCCTTTTTTATCTGTCCAGACTTTGATTCCTCAGGTGAGGGGCTTGCATTACGGGAAGACCTTTGTGATGAAGCATTCTTTTGAGTTTCCTTTTGAGTGTTGGATTTCTGGGAGGCATTATGAAACTTTTATGTTACAAAAAATGGATTAAGAGGTTGAAAAAATAAAGAAAACAAGGGAAGAGAAGAGACTTTGATTCCTCAGGTGAGGGACTTACATTATGGGAAGACCTTAGTGATGAAGCATTCTTTTGAGTTTCCTTTTGAGTTTTTGATTTTCTGGGAGGAATTATGAAACTTCTATGTTACAAAAAAGAGATTAAGAGGTTGAAAACAAAAAGAAAACAAGGGAAGAAACATTCCTGGTAAAACTTTTGCAATAAAATGTTTCAAATATCAGTGATGGGTGTGCACCAAGGATTGATGAGGGAATGGAGGCTAGGGTGTCACATGTGACAGAGACAGGGTGGCAACATGTGATTGTGGAAAAAAATCAGGAAAAGGTGCTGATTTTAGGTCACAACTGACACCCATTTTTGAAATAAGTGACTTTTTTCCAAAATTTAAGATCTGATTTGCCTGAACTGACACCCCCTATTGTTTCCTTACATTTTCATATTGTTCTAGTGAAAAAAAGACCCAAGGTACTCCAAAACACTTAACAATTACTGTTAAATTCTCAGATGATGTCTCCAAGTTGTTTTAGCAAAAATAAAATATTAAAAATTGTCCAAAACACCTTAAAGCAAGTGGAAAATTCTGGGAAAGTTGTTTCCAAAATGTTATTCAATGATTCTGAAGCAACTGGCATAAAAAAGTCCAAAAAAAATTAAAAAAAACTTAAAATAAGAAAAATTCAATAAAAAATAAAAAATAAGATTGAGAAACAAGAAAAAAAGGTTATAATGGAAAAAAATGAAAAAAATGGATTAAAATTGGAAAAAATGAGAAAAAAATTGAAAAAAAATGGAAAAAATAAGTAATATTAATGGAAAAAATGAAAATAAATGGGAAAAAAATTGAAAAAAGGGAAAAAAAGGAAAAGAATGGAAAAAGAATGGAAAAAGAAGGAAAAAATGGAAAAAAATGGAAAAAAATGGAAAAAAATGGAAAAAAATGGAAAAAGAATGGAAAAAAATGGAAAAAGAATGGAAAAAATGGAAAAAAAGAATAGTTCAACCAGAAATTAAAATAAAAACTAGGACATTTCAACCAGAAATTAAATAAAGAAAAATGAGAAAGTGACTTACTTTGAGATCTGAGGAGGGAGAAGTAACATAACCAACAATGAGTGATGGAAGTGAGAGATGATGAGAAAATGAGATATCTTAGTGAGAAAGAATCTTTGAATTGTTATGCAATTTCAAGGCTGAGAGTTGAACCAGAATGAATGATTCTGGGAAACTTGACAAATTCATTGAAACAAAAGTGAAAACTGATGAATATTAAAGGTAAGTGTATGATTATGGGGTTTATTAAGTGCTGGTAAGTCATATACCTCATTCATATGAATTTACCCTTGAGGATTAGGTGAAAAAAAATTAAGTGTTGGTGTTTTTGTACCTGGTGCTTCTATTTTACTGTCAGTGACAAAATCCAAGAAGATGAAGAATCTGTGGGATATGTGAACTACAGCCTTTATACGCAGATCCAATGGTAGCAAAATCTATAATATGTGTATATACATAAGAGTCCCATGTTTTGCTACCATGGTGGAAAAAAATAGAAATAATAAAAGGAACATAAAATTAATATTAAAAAAAACCCAGATAATAACGTTTCTCTACAGTATGAATGGGTCCTGAATACTGCTCTGTACCTGAAACCCAATCTAATACAATATTCTTCCTGTATAATTTCTCATTCCTTAGAAAGAAATACCAATCAGAGTGTCTGACTCTTTTGTTTGAGCAATTGTATTTCGCTGATGAAACTGCACTTTCATTGTCACACTTCAAACAAACAATGTCAATTGGTCCACAAATATAAGTGAGAAGATTGCATATCCATATAACATCTTTTGTTTCCAGGCACATTTCTATACAATCAGAAAAGCAGGTGGAATCAGAAACTGTAGTTTGATGTTTTGAAGACCATAAGATAGGACATCCATTCAGATAAAAAATGTGTCTACATGTAGATCTAGACCACTCACAACCCCAAGAAGCATCAGAGTAAGCAGTTAGTGTAGTCTTTGACCTTGAGTCAGGGTATAAGCAAAGTTTGAGATCTTTGGTCCCCTGTAGATATCTTAGCAAATGAGTTAAATCTTTTCAATGAAAATATAAAGGCTTGGATGAGAAGCTTACCAGGAAATTGACTGCAATTAAAATATCTGGGTGTGTTGCAATTGCTATGTAATTTAAACTCCCAATTATTGAAAGATATTTAGTTGACTTGATGCCTTGAACTTCATTTTTGGCAGAATATAGTTTGATCTCATCCAGTTTAGAAAGACTCTTACAGTTACCTTGCTGCAAGCAGAATCCAAGGTAGTTGGATAAACCAAAAAAAAAAGTTTCCCTTTAAGTAAATAAAGAGTTCACAATTAAATAAGCTAATAATTCTACTTGATAAATAAAAGACCATTTGAATATTTGAATTTAATGTTTTTGAGATGTATAATCTGTGGTCTTTTAGTTTAGATGAAGAAATTACAACAGTAAAGTTATGCCAGAAAAGTTATTTAAATTATTGAATATTTATATTTTATGAAGTTTTTATTTTTGTGAAAAGATGTTAAAATCAAGTCCCTGATGTTGAGACCTTTACCATTATACCCTATAATTATATATAAATGTGTTTTGGAATAATTTTTATGAAGTGTTATATATAAGTGTTATTTTATAAGGGTATTACAAATTTATAAAATGTTATGTAAAATGTAGATGGTAGTTGTTGATATACATTATTGGTTGTTAATGATAAGATAAATAGTTAGATGTATTGATAACTATTCTAATTTTGAGTTTTCAGCTTTATATTAATAGTTAGGTCACGTGCCCTATTTTCCCCACCTGGAGCATCCTGGAGCTTGTCCAAAGTATACCAGAGTTTGTACAGAGCTTGTCCAGAGCATTACGGACTTAATTAGAAGCTTAAAACCTTAATAAAAAACCTAGAAAAATTACATATGATATAGCTACCTCCCCTCTACATTGCCAACTAGTTTTTGTAGTCTGTTCAGCCATATTCATTCAATGAAGAATCATTAAAGTTCAGTAAATTATGAAAAACCAAAAATAATCAAAAATAATTTATAAAATTATTAAAAATAGAAGAAAAATAGTAAAAAAATTTCAAATGATTTCCAAAGGTTCCTGAGACTCCTGAATTCAATTTCCATGCACTTTTGAGCCTTTACTTGCATTTCTTGACCATTAATTATTTATTTTATCTTGAATTGTAAAATCAACCATTTTAACAACATAAAACCACCCTTTCTTTTAAATAAAAAATATGAAAAATTCTATTTACCTTTCAATCTTTAAAATACCATTCCCAAATCATCCTTAAAGTAATTATTGGTGCCGTACTAATCTTTAGACTTCTACACCAGGAGAGGAGTCTTGTGCTTCAAACCACCAGGATGATAATTGCGTAAAGCATTTTTAATCAGCTTTTGAGAGTCCAGTTTGAAACCCTTTCTATCCTCCTAGCTTTAATTCTAACAATACCATCCAAACCTTCCCACCATTTGACCTCTAGCCCTCATTAAGCCCCTTTTCTAGTTTCTCCAAAACTGAATCACTATTACCAGTTACTATTCCATCATTCACATGCAACAATACCAAACCAGTTTATGAACCATCTTTTAGAACATAAAGACTTGTATCATATTGACTAGCATGAAAACCTTGAGTTTTGAGTTTTTCAGCAATATAAAGCTACTAACAATGAGCAGCCTGTTTTGTGCCATAAAGATCTTTATGAAGCTTTAGAACATTTCCAGGTCTTGTTATATTCATACAAAGAGAATTTTCAATCCAAATATCTTATTCCACATTGCTATTTAGATAGGCCTCGGTAACATCAAAAGATCTCACCTTCCAACCAAACATGGAAGCAAAAGTTAATAGAATTCTTTGGGAAACAAAGGTGGTAGTAGGAGTAAAAGTGTCTTTGTAATTAATTACCTCAGACTGTTTGAAGCCTTTGGCCACAAATCATGCCCTGATTTTAATAGGTGAGTCTTTCTGAGAATGTTTAATAGAAAAAACCCATTTTCTTTGAGAGGAACAGAACCATGTGGAAGAGGAACTTCTGACCAAATTTTCAAGTGTGGCATGTCATCCATTTCAGTATTGCAGGAAATTTTCCATTAAGAAGCTTCTGGTGATCTCATAGCTTGAAGAAAGGTGTTAAGGATAGGGATTATAGAATGAGAAGTGTCAATTTTTATTGCTTCAATATATAGATCTTGTTCATCAATAGTTTTTTAAGAAGTTAAATCACCAAAAAAAAGTGAATTAAGAATATATTGAAGAGATTCTTTGGAAGGAGGAAGATTTGGAGCTTTTTGTGTAGCATCATTTGCTTTGGGTTCACTAATGAGAAATATATCCATTGCAGATTCAAAGAGTCAGCCAGATTCTTCATGCCAGAATAGCTATCCATAGTTATTTTGTGAATAGCCAGCAACTTTACACTCAAGTGCTCTTTTATCTAGCTTGGTTATTCCCTATTTATGAACATGAACAAAGTTTTTTCACCAAAAGTTCTCATGTTGTTGAATTTTGGTTAAGTACCATAGACTACTTGAGAAGGTGTTGATTCTGTGATCTTGCTTTTTGGTATGTGGTTATGAACAAAAGATTACCACTTGTAAGAAAGACCCCAGAAGCTTTTTGGAAGTCCAAGTTCCAAAAAAGAAGTCTGTGAAATATCACAAACTTTCCTATTAAATCTTTCTGCTGTTCCATTTTGTTCAACATGATATGGAATAGTCACTTCATGAACAGCGCCTATTGAAGCAAGATATTATCTCATTGCATTACTGTGAAATTCACAACCATCTGTCCAAAGTACAAGTAATTTCTTTTAAGTAAAAGTAGTGAGTTTTTAATGAAATGCTTTGAAAGCTCTCATAGAATCACTCTTTTTTTTGAGAAAAAAGACATCTCCATAAGTAGAGAATTAGTCCCTGAATAAGGCTACCCATTTAATACCACCATTGAGTGTTTCATATTTTATTGGTCCAATTAAGTCTATAACTACAAATTTCAATCAGGATTCTGGAGCCACTTTACGTTGAGATGTAATTTTACTTACACTTTTTACAATAGCCCAATCAGTGCAATCAACTTTTCCTTTAGGAAATTCAGAAGGTTGGCCAATACCAAGGTTGAGTTTTATGAGTTTGTGTAGGAATCAATCACTTATGTGGCCCTATTGATGCTGACAATCTAGAAGTTAACCCGGAGCAACATATAGCCAATGAATTGAAGTAGAATTGAAATATTCAATAAACACATTTGAGAGTGAAATTTTTGTAGCTGGTATGGTGGGCGGTGCAGCAGAGTAACTTGCAACTTAACTTTTATTCCCAGTAAAAGTAAATGCATTACACACAATTGTATTTACATGATAATTATAATCATCCTTTGCATTTTTACAAGCTGAAATAGTCATTTAGTACTGTTTATAGAGGTTGAGGTTGATCTCTTCATTTATCATAATTGTTGTGTAGTGATCAGCTGACATTGTTTCACAATCTCCTCATAACTCAAAGGGAAAGTTTACATCATCTGAGAGATTATCCAGAGAGTTTGGAAGAAGTACTTGAGTCATGATTGCTTTTAGTCATTAGTTAAATTTAAACCACTTTGCATGATGCTGTCTATTATTTCACAATGTTTGATGATGGATTCAAAAGGTTGGAGAGGGACTGATAGCAGTGACTTGAACAGTGAGATGTGAGAGGTGTGCATTTCTCAATTAAATTTTTTGAACAGAATTAGATATGCAGCACGACATGAGCTGTTGGGTGGTAATAGACGTTGGAGTGAAATATTGATGGTATTAAAAATAATCATCCAAGCTAATTTATCAGCAAAAGCATTGCTTGAAGTATCAGCATCTATGGTTGCATATGAAGGGGAGCCAATGTAATTTTTTATTGCTGTCTGGACCTGCCAGTCTCAGTTGTACCAGTTGAATTTATCCTTAAGTAGTTTCACGACACCAATGATAAATTTGCTTACACCATTGATTAGCATTTGTCATTGATAAAGCTGATCAAGAGATAAGGGCTGGGAAGGATAAGATTGTGAGTTCATATTTGATGGGTTAGGAGGGGTAGATGGAGAAATAGTCATATAGGAGGAAGGATATTGGAAAATGTGGAAAAAATGTTTCAAATGGGAAGGATTAAATTGGTTTAATGACCAGGGAGAAGTAGTTGGGGAATTCTAAATTAGTGTATTGGCGGTGAGAAATGAAAATTCAGAAATTCAGTGTATTGCCCCTATAAGGATTTAAAATCTAAAAAGACAGGATTTGAATCTTGCAAGTACAGTGCTTACTTATTTAATGATGAGCTCACAAGGGTCCAATAACCTGTAGTTTAGCCTTGTGGAAGTCTAAATATTAGTACAGCACTAAGGTTTATTGAAGTAGGATTTTGGGAGAATTTTATAAAGATTGGGAAAGCCAATCTAGTTTAATATAATTTTTATTTTGAAAGAATGGATTTTATAAGTGGTTAAAAGGGGTTAATATTATGAGTCAAGATTAAAAAATTATTTAACAATCAAGAAATGCAAGTAAAGGCTCAAAAAGTCATGAAAAAAAGAGCCAGGAGTCTCAAGAACCTTTGAGAATTTTTTGGGAATTTTTACTATTTTTAATAATTTTATAAAGTATATTTGATTATTTTTGATTTCTCATAACTTACTTAACTTTGATAATTTTTAATTAGATGAATAGGGCTGCGCAAACTATGGAAGTTAGTTGGGAATGTAGAGAAGAAGTAGCTTTTTCATCTGTAGTTTTTCTAGATTTCTCATAAAGGGTTTAAGGTTCTAATTGAGTCTGGAAGTCTGTACAATCTCATAAATTCTCTGGAAAAGCTCTGGGATTCTGTCAGCCAGGCTATTCCAGGAGTCCAGTAAATGATATGTAACTTATAAAACCTGAAAGAGTGGGTAAGAATTGTATTTAATGAATATAAATTATTATTTTATTGCATAATAAAATTATATAAGTATTTTATTATATACAAGTGTTATATTAATTTTATTGGTTATATAAATTTTTATATACATTTAAATTGAACATAATATAATATATTCTACAAATAATGGCGCATTTTTATGTATTTAATAATTATAAATTTATATTTAATTAATTGAAAAACATATATTATAATTATAAGTGTAAAATTGACTTATAATATATTTAAATTAAATATTTAAATTTATATATTAAATAACACCTTTCATATAATACTAAACAATAAATAATGATGCTTCTTTTGACCCTTAATTGTGTCAGGAATAACCAATTAATTAATTTATACTAAATTGAGATTAATTGCATGTTTTGTTGCGTCAAAGTATTTTTTGTTTCACTTAAAATATCCTTAAATCAGACTGTACCATCTGTTTGGAATTATTTTTCTCATAGTTCCTATGTTCCAGTCTTGTTTAGTTATTCACTATTTTTACTTACTGATTTGGGAATTAATGGCGGGAAAATTGGATTCTTAATTGGGGTTTTAATTATTTGTTTCATATTTTTCTCTACATTGTTATGTTTCATTTACTCTTTGATATACTTGTTTTATTCTATTCTAATTATTGTATTTACAAATATAGTGGCGCTTCAGATGACCCATTGCCTATAAAAGGGCCTTGAATAATCCCCTGTAGCCTCATCACTTATTATACACTCAACAAATTAAATACAATTTTATATTACGTTTATACTCTTTTTATTAGTAATACAATTCTAATTAAAATTCTATATAACAATTTAAAGGTTGCTTTAAGTCTGATATTAATTAAAAGTGTTTGCCGCTCAGAACCCTTACCTTAAATAATATTATTATTAATAAAGCCTAAATCTTTGTCATCTCTCAAGTTACTTGCCGTTGTTTTTCTTTTAAATAAATTAAGTAATCTATTACAGTTTATTTCTTTTATTTTTTCCCTTGTACTCCTCCTTTTCTCCTCTTTTCCTTACCTTCTTCTAGACGACTGTTCGACAACTGGGGACTTTTCCAAACGACGACGACGATCAAGCCTGGCAACAAACGACAAACGCACGGACCACCTAGCAAAAAACAAAACTTTTGCCGCGACTGTGTTTCGAAATTGGGTTCGATTTCTTAGGTTTATATTATATTAATTTTTATATTATTTTGAAGTGATTTTTTGATCAATATAGTAAGTTCACCTTTGCACCTCTCACTCATATTACTATATTTTTACTGCAATAACAGTGATTGTGGCTTAATTGCTGATTCACTGAGTGTAAGTGTTCAATTATTAAAATTTTTTTTTCCTAGTTGACCATTATAGAGTGTTAAATCCTCTTAGTCCTAGAAGAATTGACATTTTTTATTAATTTAATATTTTTTTTTATTAATTATTGTTAATTTTGGTTGACTTAAAAGTACTTTGTGCTTAGTCCCAAATATATTGCCATATTTAATATTGGTAATTAATTGGTTGAATTAACTTGATTGTTTATTCCCAATTTAATCTTGCAATCCATTTTTTAAAAGAATTAATTTTTTTTATAATTATTACTTTATATTGAAAATTTTTTTTTCTATAATTTAATTAATAAATTTTTTTTTTTATTATTTGGAGCAATTATTAACTAACTTTTATTATTTTTTTAAAAAAAATAAGAAGTAAATTAAAATCTTCCCACTATTATGTCAAACAATTTAGCTGAAAAAATGGATAACATGCAGGTGGATGAAATTGAAATTGACTATGATGCTGACACTGTAAGTTCTTCTAAAGTTGGACATAAAAAATCTTATGCTAACACAAAGAATTCACATGCTTCAGGATGTGGAAATGACAGGAAATGTAAACAAACCAAACCCCCTTCCCCCAGCACCACAGAAGGAAGTAAAGCCTCTAGTACTTCAAGAAGGTCTTCCAAAAGGATTCAAAATAAAAAAGCTTCCTCTGCCACAACAAATCAGCAACCTGTCCAGTCATATAAAAGAGTTGAAGACAGAAAATATGACGTACAAATCAAAAGTAGACACCTTCTGGGATCAGGTTCAAGAACTCAGGAACCAGATTCAGGCCCAGGCCCCTCCTCAGTTGCCTCCCAATCAGCCTCAGTTTCAGGCTCAACCTTCACAGCCACCCAGCTCAACCATCCAAAATCCAAATACTATGGAAGTAGAGCAATGGAAATGGGATTATCTAATGAGTCACTACCAACAGAATGTGCAACACCCTCCTCATCATCAGCCTGGCCCATCCAGAACACCCAATTTCCATCCACCTCCTCATCCCTACCAACAAGGCAGGAGAAAGAAGGCCCAAGCACAATCCCAAACCCAGTCCCAGGGGAAGTTTCCTCCTCTGCCATGGTAAGTAATTTGGTTGATATTCACTTGGGTATGTTTTCTAATAAATCTTCTTCTGCAGGTAATATTATTGAACATGGTGAAAGAACAGTTAAACCTGTTAGAAGACAGCTTCCTGTAACTAGTAGCCCTATTGATGTAATTATCAAATTGTCATTTGATGAACCTTTAAATTTAACTTCTACTTCTTTAATTAATCCTTCTCTTGCAATTAAAAATGATTCTGTTCCCCCTGAAATCTATACTTTAATTGAAAAAACTTCTGAGGAAATATTGAAAGATACCCTTGATTTTAATGTTGTGAAATACAAACATGTGAGAGATGTGTTAATCCATGAAAATGATAGATTAAATAATTTACACTTGCAATGTAAAGTGAGTTCTTCTGTACAAGATACAGCTTATTTAAAAATCAAAGAAACCTTGAATATTGTTCTTAGTCAACAAAAACAAATAAGAAGTGACCATAGAGCTATCTCAGATAGAAATATCAGTCTACATAAGACCTTGAGTGAATTGAAACCCCTTATTGAAGAAAATTATTCATTCAAAAATGAAATAAAATCTCTGAAAAATGAGTTTAAAAAGCTAAGAAATGATTTCCATGCACTAAGTACCAAACACTCAGTTTCTGAGGACAGAAATGTTCTATCTCTTGCAAAAGTAAATGACCAGATGTCTGAAATTCCAAGAATAAGAAACTATGTGTCTGACCTGCAGGAAAAGTTCTCAACCTTAACCATCAATAATGAATTAAATGAAATTTCCGTCAATAAGCTGCATAAAAATAAAGAGAAAAAACCTGAGCAAAGTTCATCCTTTCTTCCTCATATTTCAACCATTAAACAAACTGACAATGAGTCTGTAAAATCTTTTGCTACTAGCAAAAAATCTTGTGATGGTCATGCACCAGCTGGTTCTGTAAATAATGAAATCTCTGAAAACCTGGCTAAACTTCAGGAATTATTAATAATGAATAATTCAAACCAAAAAAAGGACCATCCCAGTAGTCAGAAAAATTGGCCTAAGTTAGACCAATATCCTACCTTTGATGGTGATTCTTCCTCTGATTGGAGACACTTTATCCAAAGAATTGATAATTTAAAGATATCTTATAAACTACCTGATGAGGAAATTGTTTCTAAGCTTATTTCTTTATTTTCTAATGTAGCCTTGATGTGGTATGAATCTGTTCTTTTAGATAACAATAATTATACATGGAATGATTGGAAATTCTTGATTGAGAATCAGTTTGGTGGTTCAAAATTCAGGTTAGCTCAACAGAGACTGTATGAGAATACTAGATATGTATCCTCCTTTATTGAAAAGCCCATTGTTTTTCTGTAACAAACCGTGGCTGAAGGGTCCTGTTTGTGACAAGAAAATTCATCTTGTTGAACAAAATGAAGACACTGATGAAGTTGAACTTGATGTCAATAATTCTTCCAGTGACTGTGAAAGTAATATCTCCTATGACAATGAATCTGTTAAAGATGTTTTAATGTTGGAACATGATGTCCATTATTTAAATAATTTATCTGAAGATTGTGTATTGAATTTATCTTCAGTAGAAAATGCTGTGATAATTAAAGATATTACTAAAAATTCTATTCCTATATCCCCTTTAAAGGCACCTGTTATCATAAATGGTAAAAATGTTGATGTAGTTCTTGATTCTGGTGCTGGAGGAAGTGTAGTATCTGAAAAAGCTTTGGCTTCAGTGGATAAGGAATATTTGAGTAAATTATTACCTATAACTTCTGAAAAATGGAAAGGGTATGGTTCTACCTTATTTCCTATTGGCAAATACAAAACCTCTGTATTCTTCAAATATAATGGTGGTTTTGTCAGAGCTGTTTGTGAGTTTTTTGTCATGAAAAATGATAATTTAAGCAATTGGTTTATTATGGGAAATGATATTTTAACCATGTTTGGTGTGAAACTGGACCCAGCAAATAATTGCTTTACCTTAGGAATGAATGGGAAAAGGAAATTCAAAATTTCCTCTCCTAGAACTTCTGGGCATTTGTTGAAATCTTGTAACTCACTGATCCAGTGTAAAGGTAGAACAACAACTGAAATGGATGATTTATTACATGAAATAAATACTGCTTCTTTTGGTGATCAGTTGACTAGTGAACAAAAAGATTCTATTGTTGCCTCTATTACCTCTTTCCCTATGGCTTTTGCTCATGGTTCTCAAGTCTTGGGAATTGTTCAGGAAGAGATGAAAATTACCTTATCCTGTAATTTGAGTGATATTCCTCCTACCCTTAAGAAAAAACCATATCCTGCTTCTCCATCAAAAAGAAACGATATTGAAGATAATATTGCAACATTATTGAAAATGAATATCATTGAGAAAGTGGATGTGACCCCCAAATAATGTGTCATCTCCCCAGTCTTGATTTATTATGAAAAAGATAAAGCTAGATTATGTGGAGATTACAGAGCTTTAAATACTTATACTGTTGATGATATTTATCCTTTACCCAGAATTAATTCAATACATGCTACCTTGCAAGGTGCAAAATTTATTAGTTGTCTGGATGGTAATAAAGGTTATCATCAAGTTCCAGTTGAGAAAAATTCTCAAAAATTTTTGCTTATTACTACTCATATGGGAATATATAAGTATGTTAGGATGCCATTTGGCCCTAAAAATGCTCCTTCAGTTTTCCAGAAAGTTATGGATAACACTTTCCATCAAGAAATTATTGAAGGTTGGCTCATGGTTTATATTGATGATATTATTGTTTTTTCTAAAACGTTTGATGAACATATGATTCACTTGAATAGAGTTTTCCAAAAAATGGATGATATCAATATGACCTTATCTTTAAAAAAGTGTAAATTTGGTTTTCAATCTTTGAAAGTCCTTGGCCATTTTGTGTCAGGCTTACAAATTTGTGTAGAACATAATAAAGTTGCTGCCATTCAAAATGTGAAAGCACCAACTTCTGTAAGAGAAATCCAAAGTTTTTTGGGTATGTGTGGCTATTATAGACAATATATTAAAAATTATCAGGTCATAGCCTTGCCTCTTACAAAACTGACCAGAAAAGATGTTGCTTTTCTCTGGAATAATGACTGTCAAAAAGCTTTTGATACATTAAAAATTTGCTTAATGACAGCCCCTATATTGGCTCTTCCAGATTTTAACAAGCCATTTGTCCTATATACAGATGCTAGCTTTATTGGTCTGGGTGCTGCCCTTCACCAAAAGCAAATTATTAATAATAAATCCTCAGAGGTTGTAATTTGTTATATTTCAAGAACCTTGAGAAATAGTGAACTGAAATATGGTGCCACTCAATTATAGTGCTTAGCAGTTGTTTGGGCTCTTGAGAAACTTCATTACTATCTAGATGACCAAAAGTTTGAGTTGGTAACTGACTGTAGTGCTGTAAAGTCTCTCTTAAACCTAAAGACACCTAACAGACATATGTTCAGGTGGCAACTTGCTGTTCAAGAATACAGAGGAAGGATGACAATTATCCATAGAGCTGGAAATGTTCACTCTAATGTTGATATGCTCTCCAGATTGCCTCTGCCAAATAATGACTCAAATCCTGCTTATGTACCTGAAGATGATACTGTTCATATCCATGGTATATTTATAGTTGATATGGAAGAGGAGTTATTACAGTTAATACTGGATTCATATGATAAAGATTCTGATTTAAATAAATTGGTTACTATCTTAAATGATCCTAAGAATGCTTCAATTCAAGCATTAACAAAATCTCTTCCTTCAAAGTACCAAAATGCTTTAAATAAAGGAAAGTTCTCTATTGAAGATGGGTATATATATTATAGAAGGAAGCTTACCAATGTAATTGTTATTCCTCCTTCAATGAAAGAAACTATCCTCAAACTTTGTCATGATGACATATTAGCTGGTCATTTTGATCTTGAAAAAACATTGATTAGAATCAAAAACACTGCATGGTGGGCTAATATGTCTGAAGACACAAAATTATATGTTGAATCTTGTGATTCCTGCCAAAAATCTAAAAGGTTAACAGGTAAGAGAGCAGGGTTATTACAACATATTGAAGCACCTAGTGCTCCCTGGAAAATCATTAATATGAATTTTGTCACTGGTCTTCCTGTTGCAGGTAAAGACAGCTTTAACTCTTGTTGGGTAATAGTGGATAGATTCACAAAAATGTGCAAATTTATTTCAACCCACAAAGATGTATCCACCAAAGAATTAGCTTTCTTATGGTGGTCTTACATGTTTAATATTATTGGTTTTCCAAAAGCCATTATCTCTGATAGGGATCCAAAATTCAATTCTGAGTTTTGGACCTCTTTGATGGATATTTGTGGCTGTGAGTTAAAATTGTCTACAGCTCACCATCCTCAGACTGATGGTCTAGCTGAAAGAATGATTCAAACTCTGGAAGATATGATTAGAAGGTATTGTGCCTTTGGTTTAGAATATAAAGACAATGACAGATTTACTCATGATTGGGTCACTCTTTTGCCTGGTCTTGAATTTGCATATAATAGCACTGTTCATTCTGTCACTGAGAAAAAGTCTTTTGAGCTTTGGTTAGGTTATGTCCCAAACACTCCTGCTCAGATTCTCAATAATAAATTACCTAAGTTGGAACTACACCCTGGTGTAAAATCTTTTATGCAAAAGCAACAGCTATGCAGAAAACATGCTCAGAGTTGTTTTGATAAAGCATTTGAATATGAAAAGAAAAGATGGGATAAATCCCATAAAGAATACACATTTAACAAGGGTGATGAAGTGTTAATCTCTACTGTCCATTTCAATTTACAAGGTAACCACAAATTAAAAGATCCTTTTGTAGGACCATTTGTTGTTAAAAGAATGGTTGGTGATAATGCAGTAGAAGTTGTATTGTATTCTCCATATGATAGGAAACATCCTGTCTTTCCCGTTTCTTTGCTTAAGCCTTATACTTCCAACAGTGACTTATTTCCAAAAAGAAGAGGAAGACCTAAGAAGAACCCTCAGGAAGTCACAGAAACAGCAGAAATTGATAAAATTCTCAATGATAGAATTATCACTTCTGAAAGAGGTACTGAATATTTATTGAGATATAAGAACAAATCATCTGAACATGATGCATGGATACCTGGCAAGGAAATTTCAAATCTGCCTACTCTGTTGAAAAAATACAAAAGAAAAAATCTTAGCATTTTTTTATTGTTTTTTTAGAGTGAGGGAGTGTCAGCCAGGCTATTCCAGGAGTCCAGTAAATGATATGTAACTTATAAAACCTGAAAGAGTGGGTAAGAATTGTATTTAATGAATATACATTTTTATTTTATTGCATAATAAAATTATATAAGTATTTTATTATATACAAGTGTTATATTAATTTTATTGGTTATATAAATTTTTATATACATTTAAATTGAACATAATATAATATATTCTACAAATAATGGCACATTTTTATGTATTTAATAATTATAAATTTATATTTAATTAATTGAAAAACATATATTATAATTATAAGTGTAAAATTGACTTATAATATATTTAAATTAATTATTTAAGTTTATATATTAAATAACACCTTTCATATAATACTAAACAATAATTAATGACACTTCTTTTGACCCTTAATTGTGTCAGGAAAAACCAATTAATTAATTTATACTAAATTGAGATTAATTACATGTTTTGTTGCGTCAAAGTATTTTTTGTTTCACTTAAAATATCCTTAAATCAGACTGTACCATCTGTTTGGAATTATTTTTCTCATAGTTCCTATGTTCCAGTCTTGTTTAGTTATTCACTATTTTTACTTACTGATTTGGGAATTAATGGCGGGAAAATTGGATTCTTAATTGGGGTTTTAATTATTTGTTTCATATTTTTCTCTACATTGTTATGTTTCATTTACTCTTTGATATACTTGTTTTATTCTATTCTAATTATTGTATTTACAAATATAGTGGCGCTTCAGATGACCCATTGCCTATAAAAGGGCCTTGAATAATCCCCTGTAGCCTCATCACTTATTATACACTCAACAAATTAAATACAATTTTATATTACGTTTATATTCTTTTTATTAGTAATACAATTCTAATTAAAATTTTATATAACAATTTAAAGGTTGCTTTAAGTCTGATATTAATTAAAAGTGTTTGCCGCGCAGAACCCTTACCTTAAATAATATTATTATTAATAAAGCCTAAATCTTTGTCATCTCTCAAGTTAGTCGCCATTGTTTTTCTTTTAAATAAATTAAGTAATCTATTACAGTTTATTTCTTTTATTTTTTCCCTTGTCCTCCTCCTTTTCTCCTCTTTTCCTTACCTTCTTCTAGACGACTGACCGACAGATGCTCTGGGTGGGAAAAATATAGCACATGACCTAGCTATGCATATAAAGTTGTTGAATTGAAATTATATTAGACATCTTACCACAAAATATAATTAAATTGACAACCAATAACAAATAATAAAATTTAAAATTTGTTAAACCCTGATAACATAACACTTTTATATAAAACTTTATAATATTATTACACAACACATTTACATATAATTATAGGGTATCATTTTAAAGGTCTCAACTTCAGGGAATTAATTATAACACTTATTCCAAAAAATAAAAACCTCATAAAATTATAAAATTTCAATTATTTAAATAACTTTTCTGCTACAATTTCATTGATTTATTTAGTTCACAAAACTTTAAAGGACACTGATTCTACATCTCAAAATTTTTATTATCAAGTAGAATTTTTAGCTTAATTAATTATGAGCCTATATTTTACTTAAAAGGACAGGTTTCTCTTTTGATTATCAAACTCCCTTGAATTCTGCTTACAGCAAGGCAACTGTAAGAGTCTTTCTACATTGGTGGCACCCAACATGGAGATCAAATTGTCTAGCTTATAAAAAATATTACTTGGTATCTGAAAATGCTTAGCCTGAAAGAGGCATATATAAAAGACGCCATTTTTTTAACAGTTTAATCTTATGTTTTTGGGATGTCTTCTGCTATTGGATCTGGTGTTTTGGCTGCTGGTGTAACTATTAGGGAATCAGTAAGGATTGTATCTTGGGATTGGCCCAAGCTTTCTAGTGATGATTTTTATGGATTTCTATATAGGTATCACCATGAAATATTTGAGGGGGACTTTCTATCCAGTCCTCAACTTGAAGTCAGATGGAGCTTAGATGGAACTCAGACTGAACTCAGACTAAACTCATACTGAAATATTTATGAAAGAAGCTTGAAATATTCACAAAACATGGATGAGTTTTGATTGAATGCATGATGAAAAACTATTCAAAGCTAAATGAAAATCAGAACATAAGAACATTTGAAATATTTTCAATAAAAAATAGTTTTTGATGAAAGGTAATCAGATGATCTTTCTGAATAAAAATTTAAGAATAAAAAGACTTGAAATTACATTATTTTTTCTCAAGTATAAATTTTAATCATTCTAAGAAATATACTACATATTTTTGAAAAAATTTAAAAAATATTTCATGACTTCTTAATGTAGAAAAAATCTATTTTTTCATAATCTAAAACAATCATTTTTTATAGAGACCATGTAAACTGAATTTTTCTCAATTTATTTTTCAGAATTTTTAGCTTATGCAATAATTTTCTAATTTAAATAAATTATATAACTGAAAAATTAAGCCATAGATCTTATCCCTTATTATATTCTAAAATTCTGTATAAAAGACAAAAAATCATAAAATTAAGATGCAGTAATATTTTATTTTTAAATGGTAAATTTGATGAAGCACCTTAATTTCTCTTATCCTCAAATAAATAAAAATGGAAGAATGAAATTATAAATGTTAAACAAAAAAAATTCTTCAAGTGGTAAAGTCTATTTTTTTAATGAAAATTATGAATGCAAGAAAATGATACAAACAGTAAGCAAAAAAATTTTGGTCTTTTTAGGATAAATTATGTGCTCAACTTCAAAACCATTTTATGATAAATTTTTAGTAACTACAATACTTTTCATAGTTATGAAGCAATTTTTATCAAATCAATAAATATTCTTTAGGTTAATTTTAATTCTTTAAAGTAATTTTATCAAGTCACAGTAATTAACTTCTACTGAGTGAAATTTTGTTCTTAAAATTAATTAATTAAAAGGAACCCAGAATACAAATGGAGAAATTAATATAGATCAACAAATATTCTTTCAAAATTTAATCTGTATGCTTTATTTTTCTTAAATTTAATAATATAAGATATCAATAGTTTTCACCTGAGAATGCACAGCACAAACTAAAAAGACTTTTATAATTCACTATGAGAGTTTTTGAATTTCAATTTCAAGTTCCACTATTTTTCACATACACTATATTATGTATTAAATTGAATTTTAATTTATTAATGCATAATTTTATTTATAGGAGAATCAATATATGAGAGTATAGTTTAAAATGAGAGAAAACATATATTTCAGTGATACTGATAAAACAGGCTAATATTAGAATAATTGAATTTTTATTAATTTAAAGTTAAGAAAATGTTTTTAATAGGGGGATGAAATGTTTCAATTATTTCTTTTTGAGCTTTAAATTGAGTATAGCAGTGCAGAAGTATCTCCTTTTTTTCCAGAACAAGAGTATTGGCCATGCAAATTTACAATACAAAATGCAAACATTATAGTGAAGTGAAAAAATACAGATTAATAATTTATTAATGCTTTGTTATTAATATTAATTTAACACCAATATTTTAAAAAATTATGTTCTTTATTAGCAAATATAAAAAAAAAATTATTGAGATTTTATTGAAAAGTAAGAATTCATGCATCTTCTTAGCTATATTCCTTATTAAAAATCAATACTTAAATTAATTACTTTTCATAAAATTTCATTTTAATGAAAAAGGCTTTTAATTCTCATTTAGTATAAAAAGAAAAAGTTAAGGCTGTAAGTTGAAACTATCTTCAAGTTCAAATTGATGAACTTTTTTTTTCAAATTTTTAAACTATCTGAATTCATAACTTGGAGTTTTCAAAAATATTTGAAGTAAAAAGCTAAGCAAAAAGATTTTGAGAATAAGAAGGAGCTAAATAATTTTAAATAAGTACAAAAATCATATTCCTCCAGTTTAATTTAAGTGCACAAAGAAATTTTTTTGTATTTTCATGTATATTGTAGATACAAAAAATGAAATTTAAAAGTTTTGTTAATCTATCATATTGAAAACAAATATTATAATTGTTAAAAATAAATTTAAAGACTTTATTATAAAAAATAAATTAGAATAATTACAAATTTTGATATATGTTCAGCATTTCATAGTATTTAATATAAATCTTTCCAATAAAAAGAAAAACCTGGGCACACATTAAGGAGTTTGAAATCAAATTTTAAAAAAAATAAAAAAAATCTCAAAGATTATCTTATCTTGAACAGTGGTCAGAAACAGAATCTCATTGGGAGCTCAATCCAAGTTCCATTGCAACTAAGATGTAAACATTTATAAAATTGTATATAATTATTTGTGTGAAAAAGCTTAAGCAATGAAAGGGCTCATGGGGCTTGTTACTTTACTGAATAGATATCATTAAATATATTTGAACAGCTTTATTATTTAATTTTCATAAACTTTTATTTATTAAGTATAATTATTCAGATATGTATAGTAATCATAAAACCATAAAAATACATCTAAAAGGTTAAATATGGCAATGAATTTTTTGTTCAAGTCTCATCTGCACTCTATAAGGAAAGCCATAGCTATTTTTAATATAAGCTACATAATTTAATATTAAATTAAGGAATAAATTAATTCATCTCATAATATAGAGAAGAGACTTTTTTTTAATATCATACATGGTTTTTTCAAATTTTTAATTTTTTTCTAAAATTTACCTGTAAAGTTTATTTTTTGATCTTATGTATAACTATCAGAATCCTTCCATGAAATGATTTTTTTTGAAATTACTAGAGCTTTATGGCTAGTTTTTATATTTTTATAATTCTTCTACTTCAAATATAAGTATCTATTACTAACAGCCAATATATTGTATTTTAAATTGATTAAGGATGTAAAATAGTCATACAGCAGGTTTAACGATTGGTTTTCTGAATGAAAGAAAATCATCATATTATTACAGGGTGGACTCTATCCTTTGGCCAAAAAATAGACTTCACCATCTGATCTTCACCACCTTTTTTGATTCTCCTTACACCCCTTTTTACATGATTTTCAGACTCCTCACCTGTTTCACTTCTATTAACACCCCTTTCCTTTTTCTCATCATCTTTTTACCTTTTTTTTGCTTTCCATGCCTTCAAAACTGAACTTTTACTCTTCTCACCCTTCCTCACCTGTCTTGCTCAAACTTCATTCTCTCACTTTTCATCTTTCAGCCCATTTCACCCCTTTTTCTCTAATCAAAATTATTCAAAATTCTTTTTTTCCTCTTCCCACCCCAACCCACTCCTTCTGATTGCCATATTACCCCACCACATTCTTTTGGCTCCCAGTACACACCACCATACCCCACTCACTCCTACTTCCACCCACTTGCTAACCTCTTTTATCCCTCACCACATCTGGTTCTATATTCCCCACCCCTTTTTTCCATCCTAACTCTATCTGTCAGCCAGGCTACTAGACTTATCCAGTAAAGTAATTAATTATTTATTGAGATGAAGCCATACCTTTTATTTCTTATTATTAATTATATTATGTTTACTTATGTATTACTTGCAATACACTAACTAATTACAATAAGTAAATTTAGTAAATATTTAAATTAATAATAATGTCCCTTATATTTTTATTCCCTAAAAACGTTCTCAATAAGAGGTTGAAAGAGAAATAAAATTATTAATAATAAATCTTAAAAATTCAAATTACTTTATTTTAAATGTTTGAAATTGTATTTTAAATTCAAATTAATTTGTACTAAGTGTGAAATCTAAAGTGAACTCTGAACTATATCAAATTATGTGATATCTTTTATTGACACATCATTTTAGCACACTTTTGTTACTTGCACATTTTTATTTTTGTAATATTTTTCTCTCACACTCCCTTATAGATACTTTTTAACTCCGTGTATCTTTTCTATCCTTTTTGCCTATAAAGGGCCTCCTCTTTTGTGCTGTTTGATTCATTCCTTTAATTAACTATTTTATTAAAAAACTTTAAATTAAATCATTACAATTATTTGTCTTTTAGTATTTACATTATTGTGATTCTAAATTATAAATTATATAATATTTATATTCTTACCTCTTCTATTGAGTAAAAGTAAAATCATAAGATAAAGTATAAATACTTGAATTGAGAATTCTAAATCCATTGTACAATACTGTAAATTGCCACTAAAAATCTTCTATACCAAAAGGAACTCCCCAATACTATCTCTCTTCAATACAGTCCACCCCTCATATTTTCCAGCCCCTCCCTTTTAATTTCTATCTAATATCTTTCACTCTAAATCAATTAAAAAGGGCTGGAGAAAGGAGTGAAAGGAGTGAGTTCCTAGGAGGTAGAATGTAGAGGAGGGGAGAAGCAATCAAAGAGTGTGAAGAGGAAATAGAATAGGTAAGAAAAAAATAAAATGAAAATAAGCAAGAAGATTAAATGGGGGAAGAACATGATATGAGCCAGAATTTTGAGGGAAAGATATAGTTGGAGAGTTTTAAAATAAAATAAATAATCTATTTATATATATAAAATAACAAAAATTGAAAGGGTAATATCCCAAAACCAAAAAAAAAAACACTAAATTTAAGTGTACTAATTATTAGACATATAGTTTATCATAAAAAAACTCTACCCTTAATATTTTGATTTATTGAAGAAGAAGGAAATTTATTATTTAAAAATAATATTGACTGTCAGCCTAGGTATCTCCAGTACTGAGAAATTCTTATGTTTAAAATAAGGTAAACTTAATTACATTAAGATTATAACTTAAAAATAAGGTTAAAATACTTATATATATGGTTATAATACTTATATACATAATTATTACACTATTATATGACTTATAGTAGTTTAAATAGATTATCCATAGCCTAATAATCTTTTTTAAGGTGTTAATGGAGTCATAATATACTTATCGTAAGTGATATTAAGTAATTATAGACATACATTAGCTTATATGTATACGTAAGCCTCATATTGAGTGACATATGTAGTTATATTATGTATATTTAGGTCAATAAGTGGGTTTAACCTCTTAATAGACCATAACCTTCATTTTGCTGCTTATTTTAGGTCATATGGTTGTATTCAGTGAGCTCAAAACGCCTACACAAGCATATATACCTATTTCAGGCGCATGTATCCTGTTTGGAAAACTTAATCTGCTTCCTTTGATGGATTTTCATGGATTTATGGGTTGGGATATGATTAATGGTTTAATATGGATGCTTGGGGATGTTATTGGGAGCTTGGAAAGTTAATTTGGTTCCTTTATATGCTTTGGTTTTCTTTTTATCCTCTTTGGATGAATTATTTTACCTGTTTCTTTATGGTATCCACTTTTATCTGTTTATTCCATTTATGGTATGGGTCTATGGTAACAATGATTGTGATGGAGGGTCCTTACTGGAGGTCTTGGCGTTAAAACTGCTTTACGTGGATGCCATGGGGAGGTGATTCGCCCTCACAGTGCTGTAATCTCCAGGGATAGCAGTGACATCATCTGGATTGAAGGTCTGTGCACTCCAGTGGATTTTTGTATAAGTAAGGGAGGATTTTGATGGGTTATTAGACATCAATTACTTACTACACTTCAAATAAACCTTATAAAACAATTATTATCATATATAAATATATTATAAAGCATTTATAAATTGATATTATCTTTATATAAGCTATAACTATATTTTATTGATCTATTTTCCACCACTAGCATGCAAAAAAATCCAAGTATTTGAGATTATATTGAGAATAACTATTTTATTAGTCTTCCCCTGAAGTTTAATCACTAAATCATTTAACAATAAGTAGTAGGACCATTAATATTAAATATTAACTCATACTTAGATACTAGCACACACTGACAGTGACAATATCATTTTTTTACTTGATTGAAAAAAACAATATGTATTAAATATATAAATGATACTTCTAAATTAATGTATTTTAACTAAATTTTAAAAAGATTTTTAACCTTCACAAATATTTAAAAGCTTGAGAAAAAAATTAGTAATTCATGATCATAAAATTAGAATAAATATATATATTTACAAAAATTTTTATGATTAAATATAATGAAAAATATTGGTAAACTGCATATTTTTCCTCAAAAACTTCTTATAATATTAAGTGATTTCTCTATATAATTGTAGCCTCAAAAACTTATATAATTATGTAAAAAAGATTTTGATTTTATTTACATGAGAAATTTACTATTTTGTATGAATTCAAAAAGCAGAAGCAAAATATTTATAAAATATAATGCATTTTCCAGTCTGTTAATGTTGTGGACTTCCCTCATATTAATATTCCTTTAAAAATTACAGTAATTCAGATTACAAGAATTTTTTAAATAATGATCTACTGTGCTTCAATAAGACTTCAATTTGTATTTTAGTTTATTTCATAGAGGTTCCAAGCTTGATTGTTGGCTGTATAATCACTGCCTCATTATGTGCCAAATCAGATATGAGTTAGTGTTTAAGGTAGCAGACTTGCTAGGAAGTCTGCCTCCCATATTGTGTGGTGTATGAGACTTCTGCTGGCTTTTATGGAGCTATACCTTTTTATATGGTGAAGAGGACTAGGTTTTTTATAGGTGATAGAGAGGTTGAAAAAGAGGTTATCAAGATGGATGGCTGATAAGATCAAAATTGGGAAAAGCCAAATGTGGAGATGGTTATGAGGTGTCCAAAATTTTATTCATTAAAGGATCTCAAGAATATTTCTAGAAGATGGTAATCAAAAGTTGGTTTCAAATCTCTTGGTCAGTATCATCAGTTTATGGTTGAAATTCAGGTGGTTATGGAATATCTGTTGTATTGTGATATTATATATCATGAAAATGAAGTAAAGTATGATTTTTGGAATTCTATGGGGGATCAGGTTAAGGAGGCTGTTTGGAAATTTATTTTAATTTCTAATTTAATGAAGACTAGTAGAACTGGAGAAAGTAGGATTCCAACTATGGAGTTGGTAATGAAGGCTGTTTTGGATTATCTAGATTCCCTGACTGGTGTTGAATTGGACCCTGAAGGAGACGCTTTGGTGAATCAAGAGGTATAAGATGATAAAGTAGAAGATCAAGATACTGCTGAAATTTTGAAATCTGATACACCTGAAGAATATGGCCAACCTGATGATACTGTTGTGGAAGAATGTTTTGTTGGTGAAAAAGAGGTATCTTGTGTTGAAATTTAGAATTTAGTTATTCCTAAAGATCTTTCTCAACCTAAGGATATTTTTTTGGAAGAAGAAATTGTTGGGGCAAAAGGTGTTTCTGTTGGAAATGATGTTTTGGCCACTATTGAAGAATTTTTGGATGTTATGGTGGATTTTGTGTTGGCTTATTTTGAGTCAGATTCAGAAGATTTTTTGCCTCAGGTTTTGTCTTTAGAAGCAGTGATGGTCTGAAATGAAGAGGTGGATATGGTTAATGGATCTGAAAGAGCAAAAGCAGTAGGTGATAGAGTTAGGTTTATTTATTCTGAAGATGAAAATGTGGGTCCCCAAGAGGTGCCCAGGGCCAAGGTGGTTAAAAATAAAGTTCAGTATGAAAGCCAGTATTGGCTGGTAAAGAGGATGCTATGGATAATGTTGTCTCTACGCTTATGAAGAGTGCAGAGGTGTTGAATGATAGGGTGCATAAGTTGGATGCACTCATATTTTGGAAAAGGGTGATTTATTTTTTATGTCCTTTTGTAGGAAAAATTCAGGTGGTTTGTTTTTGGGGATTTTTAATTAGGTGGAAATGCCCTTGGACCCATTTATGGGTTTCTACCAAGGGATGTCAAAAATTTAATTCCTCTGAAATGAGGATAAACTACCTTTAAATTGGCTGGATTTTCTTTATCTTTTATTTGGTTTATTTTGAATTTGGTAATTTCCTTCGAGAATTCTTATGGATAACCCCAATTTATTTGGGTAGAAAGGGCTTATCACTCTAATTTTTTAATCTCTCCTCAACAAAATATCCCACACTGCAATAGGTCAGCTCCCTTGGAGATAATTCAAGTGTATTCTCAATTATTTGCTGTTGATATTTCTTTGGAATATCATTATGTTATGTATTTCTCTATATGTTTATTAACATTATCAAATCATTCTATAAAGTTTGAAAATGGTTCTAAGGGAAAAATGGGCTTTATTGTATTGGATAAAAATTGGAAGGTAAATTTGGATAATAGGGGTGATATATGTGGTGGTTTATTTTATGGCCTCCAGAAAGAGGATAAACTGCAATTATCTTATCAAAATCACCAAAAAAAATCTTAGTATAATTAATTCAAAACAAAATAATATTTTTGAAGAATATATTTCTATCTTCCAAAAAGAGGTTAAACTTCCAGATTTATTTACTGGGGAATTCATGGTGGAAAATAGTAGTAATGGTGTTGGAAAATCTGATGATAAATTAAACTAAGGAAAAATGGGTGGATATGATAATATTAAAAATAAAAATTATATTTTAACTATTTCTGATTCTGATTCTGATGATGAAGAAAGTTTTGATAATGAATTACTTAATTTTGAAGCTAGAATGGATAAAATTTCTCAAGTCAAAGTGAATGTTGTTTCAGAAAAATATATTAAGGTATCTAATAAGGTTAGACCAATTAATGAATTGCTTCCTGCTGAATTGAACCCACATTTGAAGAGGCTAAATTAATCAAGAGATCCATATGACTTTCCTTAGTTATTAATCTGCCAAAAATTTCTGGAATGTCAATAATCACTCTTAAGAGATTGGATGTTGTTGATTTTGGACCTGAATATTGGTTGTCAGGTGAAAAAAAGAAGTTATTGTTTGATATGATGGTAAAAAGGGAGAAGGTAATTGCATTTGTAGAAGAGGAGAGAGGTGTGTTAAAGCATTCTTCCAGGGAGCCCTACAAGATACCAGTTGTTTGTCATGAAACATGGAAATAGAAACCAATTCCTACACCTGCCACTTTAAAAGAAGATTTTATCAATTTCATTAGCTAAAAAATTCAAACTGGATTATACAAACAGTCATCATCAAGTTATTTAAGTCCAGTGCCCTGTATTAAAAAACCTAATGGTAAACTCAGAGTAGTTCACAATCTAAGGTAATTAAATAGGGTTACAATAAAAGATTCAGGAATACCACCTAGTGAAGAGGAGTTTATAGAGATGTTAGTGGGAAGAGTGCATTATAGTTTGGGAGATATAATGGGGGGATATTATGAAAGAGAGTTACATCCAGATTCTACAGCACTAAAAAATTTTAATACACCACTTGGAAAATTTAACTAACAAGATTACCTCAAGAAGCAACTAATTTGGCTGCTGTATAGCAAGCTTAGATGGCTTGGATTCGGCAAGATGAAATTTCCCAATATTTTGGTATATTTATTGATGATGGTGGAATTAAAGGACCTTCAACAGATTATGATAATGAAGTGTTGAAGGAGAATCTCGGGATACAAAAACTTATCTGGGAATATGTGGTCATTTTAGAGAGGATTTTTTTAATATTGAAGAAGCTGGGTTAACTATTTCAGGTTTCAAATTTTCCTATTGTTTACCAGCTTTGGAAATCCTAGGTCATGTTTCATGTAGGGAGGGAAGGATCATGTCAAAGAAGAAGGTGAATAAAATACAGTCCTGAACAAGACTAAAGAATGCAACTGAAGTCAGAGGGTTTTTAGGTGTATGTGTTTATGTAAGAATATTTATCAAGGAATTTTCTTCATTGGAAGCTCCATTGAGAGAGTTGACTAGAAAGGAGGCTGACTGGGAGTGGGATAAAGAATGTGAACCGGTATTTGTAAAGATGAAGAAGGTAGTTGAGGAGGATATTGTCATGCATAAATTAGATTATGGAAAGGATGTATGCAGGATTTATTTAGCAGTTGACTTAAGTCAGATTGCTTCTGAAATGTTCTTGTCACAAATGGATAAAGCGGGTTATATTAGACATTTCAGGTATGAATCTGTGGTTTTTAATGAGGTGGAATCAAGATATTCACAACCAAAATTTGAACTCTGTGTAGGGGAGAAAATTTTAAAGAAACTTCAAAATGTTTTATGGGGTCAAAACTTTGAGTTGCAAGTGGACACTAAATCTTTAATAAAAATAATTAATTCACCTAGTTTACCAAATGTACCCATGACCAGATGGGTAGCTTTTATTCAACATTTTTCTTTTGATTTAGTTCACAATCCTGAAAAGACTTTTACCATGCCAGATGGTTTATCAAGAGGACCACCCACTGAAGAAGATTCTGTCTCAGAAGAATTTGATAAAGATATACCTGTGATCAAGGCCAGAACAGAGGGTTCTGAAGACTTTCCTTACCTCCCCCATGAGTTTAAACTGGTGGGTTAAATATGTGTTGATAGTGACAAAGACCACCCCTATGAGGTTGAACTGGCTGGCTTAATATCTGTAAATAAAAATGATTATGACCTCCCCCATGAGGATTAACTGGATAATCTTAAAAAGTTTGTAATTTATGTTTTTTGGGAGTTTGATGAAGTTGTAGATAATTTTGGTTAAAAAGAGGATGGAAAAGATGTGGTGTATTATGATGAGGATGGTGAAGTAGTGTGGGATAGCAGTAATCTGGTGCGTGGTGTATATGTTGAATTATTAGAGAATATGGTTAAAGAGAGGTTGGGTGATAGTGGAAATTTGGTTAAAAGGAATTTGAATGAAGAAGAGGAGGTTGAGGTTGTAAAAGGAGTTAAAATGTTAGAAGAAAATTCAGTTAATGAAAGGTTTGAAAGTTCAGAGGTGTAAAACTTGAAATCTATTATTTTAAGTAGGCAAAGTCAAGGTATAAAGTTAATGGCTCATTCATGTACAGGTAATTTAGATAATAGGGAAGCTCCCATTGACATTATATTTTTGAAATTTCAAGATGGAGTGTGGGAAAGACAGGATTTTATTATAAAATGGTTAAATATTCGTTAACATTGAAAAAGCCAGATAATTTTGATAATGATGAATGGGTGGCTGTCAAAAGAAAGTCACTGGAATTTTATCTATCTGATAGAAGATTGATGAAAAGGAGATATTCAAATCCTCAAGTAGTTATTACTCAGAAGAAAGGGCAAGAGTTGGTTATGAAATCAATGCATAAAGATCTTGGGAATAGAGGTGTTGGAGACATATAGAAAAATATCTGATAGATTTTGGTGGCCTGGAAAGAAGTTTGCTGTTAAAAGATGGGTTCAGTAATGTGAAGAATTTCAAAGAAGGAGTTATCTAAGGCTAAAAGAACCTGGACATGCAACTGGAGAAAACACTTATTTTGGTAGGTTTAGTTTGGATCCTGTCCATATTAAGGAAGGACAATATAAATATCTGATAGTGGTCAGAGATGATTTATCTAGATGGGTTTATGTATCCCATCTTATTAACTTAAATTCCAAAAATGTGGCAGAATTTTTAATGAAAGATTGGGTGTATAGGGATGGTTTGATGAATTTGGTGACTGTAAATGGAGGTCCTGAATTTGGGACAGAGCTTAGAGAAGCTATATCAAGAGCTGGATCAAAGATTAGGGTAGAGACCCCATATTATCCTGTAGCCAAAGGAATGGTATAAAGATGGCATCATGCTTTAAAGGATGCTTAAGCTAAAATGTGTGGAACAAGTGCTGAAAAGTGGAGGCATAATTCACCATTAGTATTTTTTGCTGATAGAATCACTGCCAAAAGGACAACTGGGTATTCACCATACAAACATGTTTTTGGTCAAAAAGTGGTCTTATAAGTTGATCTACAAGCTGAATAATATCTTGGAGTAGACTGGGATAAATTGTAGAAGATCCTATAGTACTAGCTATAGGCCTTGACCAAGGGAGTTGGAGAAAAACTAGAGAGAAAACCCCCTGTCTCTTTGAGAAATACCAGGTAAGATTTATATGCTACAGCAAATTGAAGAATTTTACTATACCTCTTCTAACAACTTCTTGACCGCTTAAAAGGCCAAGAAAGTAGCCCAGATGACTACAAACCAAAGAAAATCTGAAATGCAGAAAGATCCACACAAGAGAACCAAAACATTGTGCACTTGTTGCACAGAAAACAGCAATAATACTTGATGCAGGTTGCAAAGCTACACCAGATAAACCAGTTTCCAAAGTTAAGTTAAATGAAGAAATCACCTTGCAAAAAACACAGCCAATTGTGGCCAAAAAAACAGTGAAAACTGAGTGAGAAAAATTTATCCAATTACCAGATGGTTTTATGATAAATAGAGTTCCACCAAACCATCTTATTCAGTACATACACACAGACCCCCATCTAAAATCTATGCTACAGAAACTAATTTGGAACTTCTTCAAGCCAAATTGCATAAAAAACCCTCTAGAAGCACTCCCAAGCATGCTACAACAAAGATGGGTGGCCTGCATGAAGGCAGCCAGGACCCCTGAAGCCAGAAAACCACTAAAATCAACTAAAATACCAGAAAACAACAGAAAACACATTTAAACTTAAAATATACTAAAAAATCTTCATGGCATAAAATGTAGAGAAAAACCAGGGCTATCTAATGGTACTAAGAACTTAACTCTAAGACTGAAGGTTATCCCCAAAAACATGAAAAATAAAACTAAACAGTTATAATATAAAATGAAAATTGAATAAAAGAGCCCTTAAAACTTAGAATATAAAAATTTCATGAGAGCATAAAATGTAGAGAAAAATGGAACTATCTAATGATAATGGCTTTTTCCCTGTAGCTCCAATATTTAGACCATGAATCCAGAAAAACACCATAAGCAAAAATCAATGCCATTTAAGACATCACCAAACCATACCAAACTACACAAAAAATTCCCCAGAAAATGTTGGATGACCAAATACTTCCTCCAATTAACAATTTCCACATTCTTCTTTCTTCAAAAATAACCATTTTCAAACAATTTTCAAAATAAACCCCTGAGATGGGTCCCTGTCAATACAATATTGACCATAACCTTATCTGTACCATAACACCACCAGCTCATCCATACAGAACCACTTGTGATGCCTGCTATTCCAGAAAGAAATCTTGCTAATCAACTGGTCTCTTGTCATCTTCATCAACTTCATCTCCACCTCATCCTGGTCTATCTTCCAACAGAACCAAAAGATCTAGGCCTTAAATCCTGATACCTAGAATAATCAACAAAATACACCCTTCCAAAAAGAGTTCAAACACCATTAAAAACACTTGTTCCACAATACCTTGTCCAGTTTAATGTATTGGTGGACTCATCCTCTGTTTGAAGTTTGGGGGATTATAAGCCCTCATTTTATAGTCTTGGGGGACTCAAAACCTAAATAAAAAGACAGAACCAGAGATCAAACCATTAAAGACTCAAAGAAACAAATTAAAATTCTGGGGTAACTTTTCTACAGAGCAGCCAGATCATCAGTTACCCCCACACTTGCATTAACTAAATTCAGAGACTTCCCCTTTGGATGCCCTCTGCCCAATGATTATACCAACTATCTGTTTATATTACTGAAGGACTCAACCATAACCAATCCTTATTTTATAGTCTTGGGGTTCTCACATTCCTCAGTTTAAAGTCTTGATGGAGTAAAATTCCTCAGTTTAAAGTCTTGATGGACTAACATTCCTCATTTAAAAGTCTTTATGGACTAAACTTCCTTAGTTTAAAGTCTTCTTGGACTAACATTCCTTTTTGAATAAGATATTTACACCTATTCTCATGCATACACACCCACATTCAACTTTTTGAACTTCAACATCTCTTCATCTTCTACCCATCACTGATAAAAAATTTTCTTTTTATCTCTTTCTTATTTTTTCTTGTTCCACCACAGATCATGGTAAACCTTTGATCCCCTGATTTTGACCCATCAACTCTTCCTTTCTTCACTTCTTTTGAGGACTATGCTTGTAAACAGTGCATCCACATGTGCAGACCTTGCACTTTCACTCTACCAACTCCAGATTACAAACTATACAACAGGGCTTGTGACTCTTGTAACTCCAAAAAGAAAAGATGTGATAGAGATGCCAACTACCCTCTACCTACACCTTCAGCTCCTTCCAGAAACTCCATGCAATCAGTCCCCAGAACACTCTCTAAAAGGGCATATTTACCTTCCAAAAAATCTTCTTTTGCCTATGAAAATTTGGCTCCTAGGCTTATAGACCCTATCCAGGTGGCCCACCTGCCTCACTAGTACGTAAAAATCAAGCTCAAAACTTCAAAATTTAACCACAAAACAGCCAAAATCATCCAATAAACAACAAAACTTCTACACAACAACCTCCTAGTGCTCCCAGAGCAATGCAAAAAATAATTTCAAAGTCCAATAATTCCAAAACATCCCAATATTCTAGAAGACCTTCTAGAGCTCTCCAAGGAAGAATAAGAACTCCTAAAACTTCTCCAAACCCAAAATTACCTTCTCCATCCAGAAGAAGAGACTACACCTCTCATCTGCCTGCCAAATATTCTTCTGAAAATCTATTTCCTTCAAAAAATTTATCCAGAAGACAAAATTCAGTCCCTAGATTATATTAACTGCCCGCATCATACAACAACTTTGGTTTTCCAACACCAGAAACCAATACAACTGAGCAGAATATCAATGACAACAACATCACCAACAACAAATCTCCTTCTCCAGCTAGGCCCCAGGAACAGCTGCATTCCAGTTTGCCTCCACAGCATCTAATGAAAGAAGATCAAGACAACCCATATTTATCTCTGGCTGATCCTCCCACCACACACCTTTCCATTCCTTCAGAAGTCCAAATACCTATGGCTTATTTTTATTTTTATTTTTATTTTTATTTTTATTTTTATTTTTATTTTTATTTTTATTTTTATTTTTATTTTTATTTTTATTTTTATTTTTATTTTTATTTTTATTTTTATTTTTATTTTTATTTTTATTTTTATTTTTATTTTTATTTTTATTTTTATTTTTATTTTTATTTTTATTTTTATTTTTATTTTTATTTTTATTTTTATTTTTATTTTTATTTTTATTTTTATTTTTATTTTTATTTTTATTTTTATTTTTATTTTTATTTTTATTTTTATTTTTATTTTTATTTTTATTTTTATTTTTATTTTTATTTTTATTTTTATTTTTATTTTTATTTTTATTTTTATTTTTATTTTTATTTTTATTTTTATTTTTATTTTTATTTTTATTTTTATTTTTATTTTTATTTTTATTTTTATTTTTATTTTTATTTTTATTTTTATTTTTATTTTTATTTTTATTTTTATTTTTATTTTTATTTTTATTTTTATTTTTATTTTTATTTTTATTTTTATTTTTATTTTTATTTTTATTTTTATTTTTATTTTTATTTTTATTTTTATTTTTATTTTTATTTTTATTTTTATTTTTATTTTTATTTTTATTTTTATTTTTATTTTTATTTTTATTTTTATTTTTATTTTTATTTTTATTTTTATTTTTATTTTTATTTTTATTTTTATTTTTATTTTTATTTTTATTTTTATTTTTATTTTTATTTTTATTTTTATTTTTATTTTTATTTTTATTTTTATTTTTATTTTTATTTTTATTTTTATTTTTATTTTTATTTTTATTTTTATTTTTATTTTTATTTTTATTTTTATTTTTATTTTTATTTTTATTTTTATTTTTGTTTTTATTTTTATTTTTATTTTTATTTTTGTTTTTATTTTTATTTTTATTTTTATTTTTATTTTTATTTTTATTTTTATTTTTATTTTTATTTTTATTTTTATTTTTATTTTTATTTTTATTTTTATTTTTATTTTTATTTTTATTTTTATTTTTATTTTTATTTTTATTTTTATTTTTATTTTTATTTTTATTTTTACTTTTATTTTTATTTTTATTTTTATTTTTATTTTTATTTTTATTTCTATTTTTTTATTTTATTTTTTATTCTTTAAACAGTACTTATTACTACCTACAACTACTAACATAGTAAAAAAAACTTGAAAATAATTAAAACCATAATGCCCAAATAATATGAGAGCTGAGAAAATAAATGAATAATAATAGAATAATTAATTAATTAATAAAATTGTCAGCCAGGCTGTTCCAGGAGCCCAGTAAATATACATACAAATTTATTGAAATTAAAAGAGGACATAATAATTGCAACTTATGTATTTACATTAAATTTATATTAAATAATATATTATTTAAATATTTTTTTTATAAGTAAAATAAATTTTATATTAATTTTATTATCATATAAATTAAGTATACATCAATTTAATTATCATATTCCATATAAAGGGACACATTTTTATGTATTTAATAAATAAATAATTAATTACATTTTTATAATATAATTACATCCTTTTAATTATCTTATATTGTAATTACATTAATTATTTAATTTAAATATGTAACTAAACCTTTTCATATAAACTATTATCCATGACTAGTGGCGCTTGTTTGACCCTTAATTGCGTCAATGAAATATTAAATAAATGAAAAAAAACTTATTTAATAAAATAATATTAAAATTCTCAATTTAAATTAATTATTTGTTTCAGCTAAACTGTTATTTAATTACATAGTTAAAACAATAAATTAATTTTTGCTTTACACTGAATTAAATTTGATTACATACTTTGTTGTGTCAAAACATTTTGTTTGTTTCACTTAAAAACTCTGAAAACACATTGTAATACCTGTTTTGAATTATTCTTTCCCATAGTTCTTATGTCACAGGGTTTTTTAGTTACTCATTATATTAATTAACTGATTTGGGGATTTATGGTGGGAAAATTATTTTCTTAATTGGGAATTAATTATTTGTTTCATATTTTTCTCTCAATTACTATGTTACAATTCTTTTCTTTTATCTTCTTGTTTTATCTTATTACTATTTTGTATATACTCATTTGTAGCGCTTCAGAGATCCCATTGCCTATAAAAAGGCCTTTGGTAAACCCCTTTTGCCACATCACTTATTTACTCACTATATTTTAAAAATTACATTATATTTTATTATTTTTTGTGTGGCGCTGTAGTCCCCTTAAACATTAAATAAAATTATAAAGGTTGTTTTAAGATTTTTAATAGTCAGTTTGTTGATAGTTGAGCAGAGAGAAATAATAAAGTACTTAAAAATATAAACACTTAAATCCTCGTCATTTTTTTGTCTATCCAATTAGTTTCTTCATTGCCCCATCCTCCTTTCCTTCCTTATTCTCCTCTTTTATTTCCTTTTATCCTCTTCTTCTTTCCCTTCTAACCTCTTATTTCCTTCCTTCTAGACAAACTGGCCAACAAAAATGGTGTCCCCCAGCCAATTGATGAGCTGATCCCCTTATACCTCACCAACATCCAAGAGCACCTTGATGGGGATACACCTTTAAATAATTTTTGAATAATATTGAACTGAAATAAAATATAAACAATACTGAGAATGAAAAATAAATTAAAGAAACTGATGAGTAATAATAATAATAAATAAAAATAAATAGAAAAATAGCATTGCTCAGCCAATTGATGAGCCTTTCCCCACCAATGCTTGCCCACATCCATGTGACCCTGATGTGGCGTCACCATATAATTTTGATTTTAGTGAATTTCCACCTTTTTATCTAATAAACTCCAATTTAAAAATTTAAAAAAAAAGAGAAAAAAAGAAAATAATCTTAAACCACATCCATAAACACATAACATAAAATAAAAATAAGAGAAATCCAAGGTCAAGTCCAGTCCAAAGAAAAGATCACTGGGTGGGCTCTCTCTAATAAGTAAAAATTATGGGAGACCACCAGTGATCCACTGCCATTCCAAAGAGACCAAAGATTAAGGAACCAGTCCATGCCAGTTTAAAGTCATAGGGGACTAAAAACCTCAATGAAAAATACAGAACTAGAATTCAACTAGGACAAAGAAAAAGGCTTGAAACAGATATTCTAGGGTGAATGTTCTACAGAGAAACCAGCTCATCAGTTACCCCCACACTTGCCAAAATATAATTTAGAAGCCCCCCTGGGTACCTTCTAACATAAACAACATCCAACACAATAAACCCAAAAAAACCATAAATAATGAAGAGTTCAGCACTTTAAGACTAAATTTAAACCAGTTTAAAGTCATATAGGACCAAAAAAAACCTATGAAAAGAACCAATACTAGGGTTCAACCAAAGTAAGATAAGGGGCTGGAAACAGAAAATCTGGGGTAACTGTTGATAGAGTATCCAGCCCATCAGTTACCCCCTCACTTTCCAGAATCAAATCTAGAGCCCCACTCATGGATACCTCTAAAAAAAAGTTTCCAACACAAAAGATGCTCTTCAGCAAAAAATCCAAATTAAAAGAATGGTCCTTAGTATATCCTCATTGTGGAGTCATTCTTCTTAATATCTTGTGACTCTAGGATAAAACCCCTTCACTTGATCTGAAGCCACTCTTTTCTTTAAGACTGAACCATCCAACTCTTCCAAAACATAAGAACTTCCAGATACCTAAGATCTGATTCTGTAAGATCCAATCCCTCTGTCAGCAAACAGTTTTCCCCACTGACTCTCCAAACCTCTATTATAAACTAAAACCAAACAACCAGGCCCTAAGGGATTTCTGAGTCATGAGCCAACTTTTTGTCCCAATATCTGACTGATTGATTTCTAATCTTCATCATTCTAGAGTATGCCTTCTCTCGACATTCCTCTTTACATTCCAACTGTTGCACCCTAGCACCAAGCAAATTTTCTGTTGAATACGCCTCATCCCAATCAATTCCCTGATAAGAAACAGCTTCTAAGTCCACCATTTTAAATTCCTTCTGCCCAAACATTAACTTATAAGGAGAATAGCCAGTTTTCCTTTTCACTGTGACCCTATCAGAATACAAAACCAAAGGTAAATAATGCCTCCACTTTTCAGGACTATCTCCACACATTTTCACCAAAGCATTCTTGATAAATTAATGTCCTCTTTCAACCATGCCTTTAGCTTCAGGATAATATGGTTTAGCCACTCTGACTTTATAATTAATGCTAGCCACAGCTTGATTGAATTTAACTCCAAACCCTGGCCCACCATCAACAGTCACCAACTTCATTAACCCATATCTATAAAAACCATTCCTTTTTCAAAAACTTTGCCACATTTTTAGCAGTTAAATTAAACAGAGGCACAGCCTCATCCCAACATGAAAAATCATCCCTGGCAACAATCAAATATTTATACCTGCCCTCTTTAATATGGACATCATCCAGACCAACTCTTCCAAAAACAGTTATTTCACCAGTAGCATGACCAATTTATTTTAGTTTCAGGTGACTTCTTCTTTGACACTCTTCACAAGATTGGGCCCAACCCTGCACAGCCAACTTCATACCAGGCCACCAAAATCTGTCTGCTACTCTTCTATAAGTCTCCCCAAAGGCTCTATGACAGGTCTTCATGCAAAGACTTCAACACCACCTCTTGACCCTTTTTCTGAGTCAAAAAAACCTGAGGATTTGGATGCCTCCTACTCATCAACTTTCTCCCTAACACATAAAATCCAGGAATCTTCTTCTTGATTTCTAACCAAGTATAACCATCACAACTATCTGGCCTCTGCAAGGTCAACACATATTTCACAATTAAAAAATAAAACCCAGACTGACCCCAGGTCTCATCTTCAAAATCCAAAACTATAAAATTCAAGGGAACTACCCTGTCATCAAAATCACCAGTATATAAATGGGCCAATTGAAAAGCCCATCCATGACACCAATCTTTAAATTTGGTACATTTTTCTCTTTCCACTGAATTTTTTGAGAATCCAGTGTACCAACAAAAACACCATTTTCTAAATTTGAGCCATCCCAAACAACAGCCCCTTCTTCATCAATAAAAGAATCCTTATCACCAGAATCAAGATCAGATCCAGCCTGTTTAACCTCATGGGGGAGTTCTAAACCTTAATCAGAAACACAAATATCACCAGCCAGTTTAACCTCATGGGGGAGGGTAGGAAATTCTTCAGAACCATTTGTTCTGGCCCTAAACACTGTAAAATCTTCATCAAACTCTTCAGAATCAGAATCTTCATCTGTAGGTGGCCTCCTTGAAAACCCATCAAGCATAGTAAAATTTTTACCTGACTTGTGAACCAGATCAAATAAAAAATGTTGAATAAATACCACCCACCTAGTCATTGGAGCATTTTGAAGACTAGGTGTTCTGATCATCTGAACCAAAGATTTTACATCCACCTGCAGCTCAAAATTCTGACCCCACAAAACAACCTGTAGCTTCTTCAAGACTTTAACTACACCACACAATTCCAACTTTGGCTGAGAATACTTATATTACACCACATTAAACACCACTGGCTCATACCTTACTAGCCTGACCCTCCCCTTTGTTTCTTCCTGACACAAAAAAGCACCAGCAGCAATATAGCTTGAGTCCACTTCCAGATAAATTTTTCCAGCACCAAAACCATAATCCAACTTGTGAAGAATAATATCTTCACCTACCACCTTTTTCAACTTCTGAAAAGCCTCTTCACACTCTCCAGTCTATTCCCAGTCTGAATCTTTTCTTTTCATCTTCCTTAAAAGTGAATTCAACAAAGAAAAATCCTTAATAAAAATCATGGCATACACACACACTCCCAAAAATTCCCTGACTTCAGTAGTGTTTTTAGGTCTTGGCCATGACTGGATTTTATTAATTTTCTTCTTTGCCATAATCCTTCCTTCATTACACACCACATGACCCACAATTTTCAAAGCAGGAACACAAAAACAAAATTTTGACCCAGATATGTTCAAACCAGCCTTTCCAATCCTAAACAACACTCTCTCTAGAGGTATTGCATATTCTCAAACAAGCCTCCTTACACCAGGACTTTATTTCAACACCTCATTACCATAATCAGTGGATGGTCTTTTAATTCCACAATCATCAATAAAAATTCCAGCATGAGTAGGAACCTCATCCTGAAAAATCCAAGGCATTTGTGCTTGATAAACTGCCACTGAATTTTTTGCTTCTTGAGGAAACCTTGTGTTCTGAACTCTTCCCAAAGGAGTCTCAAAAGTTGTGAGAGGCCTTGAGTCCAGATGAAGTTCCCTCTCATCAAAACCACCCATAATATCACCCAAACCATAATACACTCTTCCAGAAAAAACTTTTTAAAAATCCTCTGCACTTGATGGCACAACAGCATCTTTGATAGTGACTCTATTCAAAACTCTAAGATCATAAACCACTCTTAACTTCCCATTTTTCTTCTTCACACAGAAAACACGACTTGAATAACTGAATGTTGACTGTTCATATAACCCATTCCTGACCCTTTCCCTGAAAGTATCTACAAAATCATCTCTGATAGCAGCCAGAATTGGAATTGGTTTGATTTGACAAGGTTCATGACAAACCACCAGAATAAAGTAAGGTTCCCCATAAGATTATTTCAACACCCCCCTTTTCTCCTCTTCGAATTCCACAGCCTTCTCTCTCAGAACAATAATGTGCAACAACAACTTCTTTTCCTCCTCAGACAAAAACCCATCAGGACAAAAATTAACAACTTTCAACATTTTTACAGTAACTCTAGAAGTTTTCCTAAAATCAGGAGTATTCTTCATAAGAAGAGTACTGTACGGGTGTCTTGACAACAGAGGTCTCTTCAAAGGAGGATTCAAACCCACAGGTATAGGCTCATTGACAGGCCTAATCTTCTGAGATAACTTCTTATATTTTTCTGCTCCACCTTCAACTTGAGGAACCTTCAGGAATTCTTCTTCACCAGAATTAGAACAAAAACTAAGGGCTTCCCAGTTGCTCACATTTGTGGCCAAGTTAATGTTTTTGAAAGGTGTAGAAGAAAACCTAGTTGAGCACCATTGGGAGGACTTACTTTTAGACCTCAATTTCACCACTCCAAAGTTTTTCCTCATTTTTTTCAATGAAGATATGTAACCAATCTTCTTTCTTGAACTTGAATAAAAAATAATTGAAAATCTTGAGAGAGAAAAGAGACTTGATAAAAAACTTGAAGAATGCTTTCAGAGAAAAGAAACATTGAAAATAGAAAGTTGAAAACTCACTCAGTATATCTCCAAGGGAGCTGAACTACTACAACCTGGGCTTTCTTATCTTGGGGAGTGGCTGTAGCACTATGGTGATCAGCCCTGATTACTCTAAAAAAGACAGACTCCTACTAGGGCCTGAGTCACACTCCAAAAAACCAGATAAAGCACCCACATCTCTTCTTCTCCTGAAACAATCAATACACTAGCACATTTATGACAAGCCAGGCCTGTTCTCCCAAAAATCTTCTCCTGGGGATGATAAACTCATGTTAAGCCTTCTTTCATCTTCACCAGTCAACTCCAAACTGATTCCCACATCAAACTGATAACCAATTATTTCTTGGAAAAAATTAATCAAGAATGGCCCACCCAAAACTGCTTTCACTTCCACCTTGGCAATGTAAAAATGAACCTTCCCTGAGGCTCCACCAAAATCTAATTTGATAAATTCAGATGTTCCCACCGATCCCTCTTAAATTTCCACCAATACCAGTCTTGATGGGGAGGCCCAAATGAGTGGCCTCATACAAAAAAAATAGGTTAATCTGAGAACCTGAATCCACCAATGACTTAGCATCCCTACCATTCAGGGTTACATTGACATAACCCAGAGGATCAGAAAAATGAGTTTCCAGCCCTTGTATTGCATCTCTCCAGAAGAAACCCTTCTCCTGGTCACAACTTCTTTTGTCTATCAGCCAACCCAGGACTGATAGCATAAAACTCCCTATAATTAAGGGAAACCTGACCCTGATTCATCCTATCCAACAAAGAGTCCATAAAATTAACTTGACCAGAAACAACTGGCCTCTCAAAGTGAGCCTTTGGTTTCACCACCTTACTCCTAGAAGATTCTTGAGAACCAGAACTGCCAACAGATTTTCCTTCAACAGGAATAAACCCAGATCCTTCTACAGACCCTATAACTCAAGCAGGCTTTGGAAATGAAGCTAAAGAGATATACTCCTCAGAGTCAGAATTAACCTCCATAGGCATTGGCTCACCATTCATGCCCAATTCTCCAAAACTAGGGGGGCCCATATCATCCATACCCTTCTGCATTTTATACAGCTCCTCTTTGCTGTACTTTTTCCTAGCTGCACTCAGCTTAGGATCCACTTTTGAAGCCTAAGGCTTTGGTTTGGCCTGAGCACTGCTGTTAGGACTTCCCACCTTTCCTTCTTCCACATCATACACACCAGCCAAGCATTTCCCACTTGACTGTCCACCACAAGAATACAACTCCAAACCACCAAAAGAAGATGTGAATGAGAATCCATTAGACTCCTTACCTTTACCCTTTCCGTAATCTCCACCTTTACCAGAAGAGGAAGCCTCATTAGGCAACTCTTCAAACCTTGGCCTCCTTTATTTTACATTATGTCTCCTCCTTACCAAGTCCACTGGAGCCTGACCATCACTAGGCTTAACAAAAGAGCCATTAGGGAACTTTAAAATTTTCCCATAAAATTCAACCTTTCCTACATACACATCTCTATTCAGTGCCCAAAAATCATTGGACTTGTGTCCCTTCCTGCTAAAGTAAGAGCAGACCCAAGGACAACTTCTTCCAGCCCTCCTTTCAAAATAACTAGACTGAGAAGGAGCCTTATTGGCCTTCTGAGCCTCCTGAACAAAAATATGTAGCTGTTTTGTCAGATCATCCAACTTCTCCACTACTGAATCCACCTCTTTAGGCTTCTCAGGAGCCTTCCCCTTATTCATACTCTCCTTCTTCCTCCTTGAATCCTCCACATCTTCAGCAAAGGTTTCACTGACCTTGCTAACATACTTGGTGCTAGCTTCTTGGAAAGAATCCAGTGCCAATAGTTTGAGATGGTTCTCCACAAACTTCTTCACTGCAGAAGGAGAAAGAAACTTCTGCTTCCCATTGGTAAGAAACTTTATTTTTTCCTTTCTTTCCAACTGCTTCAACAAATCAATTCTGACCTCTCTTGCCAGAGCATACTAGAAAATATCCCTTTCAGAATTAGTACTTTCTATCTCCTGCATATCCACCAAATAATTCACAACTGTCTCTAACTGAGCCACACACTTCCTATAGGAGTGAAGATTATCCACTCCACCATAAGATTTCCATTCACTTGCAATCATATTGAGATCCACCATAGAGTACCTGGATCCCCACCTATCTATCATCTGTAGACACAAATTTTTCCAATCCTTTCTTATATAACCCTCCATAGCAGCAACCTCCTTCACCAGAGCCCTTTCACCATTGGAGAAGATGACTTGCTTTACCATTTCCAAGTGAGAAGCACCATCCACATTCCCAGCAGCATCAAAAAGCTCCAGAAACAACTTCACATCCTCCCCCATATAAATAGGCCCCTTCCAGGACTTGATCCTGAAAGAGGGACTAAAAGAAGCAGGATTATTAACATCCTCAGCAGCACCAGTAGCTCCACTACCATCACTATAGAAAGAGGGTCCAGAAACCATGGTCCAATAGATTCCAGAAACCCAATTTCCAGCCAAAGAAGAGAGTCCAACAGTAACAGAAAGTCCAAAAAGCTAAAAAATCCTCACCCCATGTTGGGCGCCAGAAATTTAGAAAATCTTATAGTACTAGCTATAGGCCTTGAACAAGGGAGTTGGAGAAAAACTAGAGAGAAAACACCCTGTCCCTTTGAGAAATACTAGGTGAGATTTATTGCTCCTTCTCAAACTCCTTCAACTTTTCCTTTGCATTGACCAAATTTTCTACTGGCTCCCAAGACCTATCTCCAACCCCATATCTTTTCCAATGCACCAAGTACTGAACCTTTCCCTTATATTCCCTCTTAGAAATAACCTTTTTCACCTCAAATTCCTCTTCATTTCCCACATGGATTAGCACTGGCGGCTCTTCTGAATGTCCTGGAATTGTATCTTTTCTGTGCCTTTTGAGAAATGAAATGTTGAAAACTGAATGTACTTGCCTCATTGAGATTGGTAGCTCCAGTTCATAAGCAAAGTCAGATACCTTGCGTTTGATCTTAAATGAGCCTACTTTCTTGTGATCAAGTTTGGAACTTGGGCGCAATGTAGCAAGGAAGTGGGAGCTTAACCAGACCTTCTCACCTACCCCCAGCGCCTGATGCTGCACCTTTTCATGATCATGGTGGTGCTTCATTTCCTGTTGGTATAAATTGAGCACTGCTTCTAGTTCTTTATGTATTTCCCGCAGCTTCTGAATTCTCTCTTTTTCTTCTGGAACATGCAGTGTTTCTGGGGTGCCAATTGAGAATGCTGGGTAATACCCGTAGTTGTCATAAAAGGGGGACATGCCTGTTGACACATGGAGCCAGTTGTTGTATGAAAATTCAGCTAATGGTAGGAGCTGCACCCAATCATCTTTCTGATAGTTGATGAAGTGATGTAAGTATTGTTCAATTTCCTTATTCACTATCTCAGATTGTCCATCAGTCTGGGGGTGCCATGTTTTTGACAATATGGGCTTAATATTCAGTTTCTCATACATTGCTTTCAACAAATTAGAGTTAAAGGTACTTCACCTATCTGATATAATGCTATCAGGCAAACCATGCAGCTTCCAAACTTGTGCCACCATTAGGTCTTCAATATCTTCAGATGTGACCTTGGTAGTGGTTGGAATGAAGTGTGCCATCTTAGTGCAACGGTCAACAACTGTGAGAATAGTGTTCTTCCCTTGAGACTTTGGTAACTCTACTATAAGATCATAGGAGAGCTCCTTCCATAGCTCCTTCGAAATGTTTAGTGGGGTCAATGGTGTTGTTGTTGGACTGACTTTGTTCCTCTGGCACAAGTCACATGCTGCTACATAGCACTAGATAAATGCTTTCATGGACTTCCAGTAAAATTTATGATTCACTAGCTCCATGGTATTCAGAAGTCCTGGGTGTCCTGCCATTGGGGATTCATGCCTTGATTTGACCACCTGCCTCTTTAGCTCTTCATTGTTTGGAACCACTATCCTCCCATTCCAATATAGAGCTTCCCCATCTAGGTGATACTCCTCTAATCCTTTCCTTACTAATATTGCCTTTGATAATAGCGCCTTCACCTGCTCCTGTACTGCCTCATTTTTTTCCCTTCCCCCTCCTTACCCATTCCATCAAAGCCTCAACTAGGACTACCCTCTCTTCAAGTTCCCCCTTTAATAATGTTGCACCAACAGTATGTAGCTGGTCCGGTTCTGGAGGCAAGTCAGCACATTGTGATAGCGCATCAGGTTTACCACTTTTCTTTCCTGGTCAAAATGTAACAAAATAATTAATTCTACTTAGAAGTTCCTCCCAGCACGCTTGCTGGAGGGTTAAATTTTTTGTGGTCAGGAAGGTTTCCAAGTTTTTATGATCTGTATAAATGATAGCTTGTAACCGGTGAGGCCCCCCTTCCAAATAGTGACTCCAGGTGAAAAAGGCTTCTACTAGTGCCAATAACTCTTTATCATATATTTCATTGTTTAGTTCAGCGCCTAGAAGTGTTTGTGAAAAATATGCTACTGGGTGCAAGACATTTTTCAGTATTGTATTGGGAAAATACTGTGCCTAGTGCAAAATTTGAGCAGTCTCATTCCAGAACAAATGGCTTCAATAAGTCAGGGATGGAAAGAATAGGGGCTGTCACAAATTTTCTTTTAAGGTAGTCAAACGCATCTTGCTGGCTATTTGTCCAGATAAATTTGGCTTCCTTCTTTGTGAGTTTGTGCAATGGTTGGCAGGTGTGGGAGCAATTTTTAATAAAATGGCAGTAATTATTTTCAAAGCTTAGAAATGACTGGAGCTCCCTTACTGATGCATGTGTTGGCCATTCTGTCACTTTCTTTATTTTCTCCTGATCCATTTTCACCCTATTCTTTGAAATGATCATACACAGGTAGGGGATCTCACTCACTGAAAATACACATTTTTCCGGTTTTGACGATACTTGAGCCTCCCTCAGGCACTGAAAACAGTCCTTCACATGTATCTTGTGTTCCTCTATAGATCTGGAATAAATAAAGATTTTATCCAGGTATACTGCCACATCTATTCCTATTCTGTCTCTAAAAATGCTATTGGTGAAGTGTTGGAAAGTGGCAGGCGCATTAAATGGACCAAATGGCATTACCAACTATTAAAAATGACCCAATTTGGTGCAGAATGCCAGTTTGTGCTCATCACCTTCTTTTACCCATATGTTGTGTTAACCTGCCCTAAGATACAGGTACTTGAAGATCTCTGCACCTTGTAGACTATCAATCAGCTCACTGGCCAAAGGAAGGGGATACCATTTATTTACTGTCAGTGCATTTATCCTTCTGAAATCCATGCAAGGTCTTATTGAGCCATCTTTTTTTCCTGCAATGATAAAAAGGGCAGCCCAGTGAGAACCATCTTTCTTCCCTGAAAAGGTCATAGGGGCTGCCCAGGTAGACTTTGATTCTCTTATGAACCCATTCTTTAAATTTTTATCAATCATCTCCTTCAGCACTGCTGAATCCAAGATTGAAAGTGGGATTATGCGGCTAAATTGGGGGGTTGTGCCTGGTATCAGATCAATGGAAAAGTTGTATGGTTGATGAGGTGGCAGGATCTTGATTTCCCCTTCTTCAAAAAGAAATAAGAATTCCCAATAAGCTTCAGGAACCACTTCTTTGAGGTCTGAGCCTTGGCTGCAATATTGGTGTATATGTTCCAAGCTGTTGCATCATATTTCAATTCCTCCCCTTCTTCCAGTAACCCCTCCAAGTCCTGAAACTTAGCATCAAGAGAAAGTTTCAGTTCTCGCAGAAAGTCTACTGATGATAATTAAACACCAGGAGACTTGCCGGGAGGGGCCCCTGACCCCTTCAGGGGCCAGGGGACAAATGCTCTCTCTATGCCATCCACCTTTCCATCCTTTACCTTTCCCCATCTTTTTTGAGCCTTCTCCTGTTCTTGCTGAATTTTACCACCTTCTGGGACCTCTTTGTTGCTCCCCAAAAGTGACCCATCCCCAGCCTGCTGCTTAGAATCATGAGGAAGCATCAGTTCTGGAGGAAAGTTAACTGATGATAACAAAATATCAGAAGACTTTCCAGGATGGGCCCCTGACCCCTGAAGGGACCAGGGGGCCAATACTTTAGCACCAGTGTCCCCTCTCCTTCCCATCTACACCTTCTTTTCCTTCCAATCAGCTTGTGGGTTATAGTGGTCTATCCATGTCATCCCCAGTACCATGTTGTACTGTTTCTTCAGGTTTTTCACATATGCCCTGCATTGAGACTCCCTCCCATCACACCAAAATCTGCAAAAAACCTCCTCTCTTACTTCTCCTCCCCCACCTGGCAATTCATCAAACATAATTAGGCGCCTAGGTTGGTCTAATTTTTCTTTTTTCTTTTTATTTTGCTGTAAAAACTTGTTGAAAATAAAACAGTCTGTGGCCCCACAGTCCAGTAGGGCTTATACATTTGTTGTGACATCAAGGGTCATTAAAGGCAATTTTAGTATAATACAATTATCATTCACTTCAATTGGCTTACATGCTGATAACTCCTCTACTAAATTCCCTTTATCCTTTCCCTATAATCTGCTTGAGGAGGGCACAACCTTCACTCCTGAGCTCTGTCTTTTACCTGCGCCTTTCCTGAACTGTCTTCCACTTCACTAACCTTCATTTTCCCTCTGCACTCCCTTGCCAGGTGACCACTGCTTCCACACCTGAGGCAAAGACCTTTGCTCATGCACCTCTGATACTCATCATTCGATAACCTCTTCCTCCCACTAGCGCTTTGTACATTTTCTGTGTCTATATCTATGGCATTTGAGTCCCTAGAACTGGCCCTTCTTGAGGTGTAATTGGGCCATGGAAAAGCGCCAATCCAACCATCTGTTTGTTGATGGGTGAACTCATTATCAACTTGGATGGCCAGCTCTATGAGTCCTTGGAGGAAGGTTGGGAAAGGGTGACTAATTAGGGAATTTCTTATTTTTGATGAGAGCCCATTTCCGAAGTGAAACATGAGCACCCCTTCCCCCCATGTTGTGATGTAACTGGTGTAGCCCTTGAACTCTGACACATACTCAGCCACCAAGTTTCTTTGTCGCAGCTGATTTAGCACATGCTCTGAGGTTGTGGCCACATCTGGGTCACCAAAGGCTAATTCAAAAGCCACCATGAACTGATGGAAGGTTGTTGCCGCCTGAGTGTTTTCGAGGTGCTCCTTGGTGTTTGGCCTTGTCCAGCGTGCTGCCTCATCTGTGAGGTATGATATTGAAAACCCAATTTTTACTTGCTTGTCTGGGAACTGATGTCCATTGAGCAGGACATAGAGGCTTACCCGCAACACATACTGATCTTCCCAGGGGCCTCGTTTCCTGTCAAAGATTTCTGGGACCGCAATCTTTGGACCTTTAACAAGGGGTGCTGGTGTGGGGTGAGATGCCTGTGCTTTGGCTTTGGCTTCAGAAGCATCTAACTATTCTTCATTGGGGCCGCAGTATTAGGGCTTTGACTCTTCTAGGCACTCCATAAGCCTAGCATTCTGTTCCTGAAAGCATGCTATTCGCTCTTTCATTGCCGTAAGGAGTTCTGCATCAGGTTGGTCTGCCAGGTTCATTCGTCTTTAGTAGTATGCCAATTGATATTGGAAAAAATGTTAAGACCTGAGAGGGTAGACTACTACTAGCGCTGATGCTAGCCTTGAAATGGGACTAACTATGCTGACACAGCAGTGAGACTAGCTAGACTGACTAGGTTGGGGTTGCTAACAGTGAGAAGGGAAGGACTGACTATGCTGAGTTAGAAGTGAGACTAATAGTAACTGGATTACTATATAAGTTGTCCAATGAGGAGCGCTCCACAGCTCTTGCCCCATATAACCCCTTAATGCAATATCCCTGCTTCCGTCTCTTACAAATGCATAGTGCCCACAGCGCCCATAGTGCTCCTCATCCTTGTCTCTCAATCCAAATCCTAACATAGTCCTCTAAGACTACAAACTGGATTACTATGACATCAATAAATCACACTCATTCTAACTCCAGATTCAAGATTTTATCTTATATAATTTATTTTAGTTATATTTTATTTTGTTTTCTGAAATTTTATGTAGAATCTTATTTTATTTTATTTCCATTTCAAATTTTATTAAAAAAGTTAAATTATTTAGGGATAATTCTCACTGGTGGTCTCCAAGGATTTTTACAAATTGGAGGGAGCCCACCCAGTGATCATTTCTCTATTTTGCTATTTATGATTTTCAAAAATTTTCAAAATTATTTAAAGTATATCTTCAATTTATTTCTTTTTTATCCCACATCAAGGTGCACTTGCATGTGGGTGTAATTTAAAGGGTTCAACTCATCAAATTTCTGGGTGGCATCTTAATATATATAAATTTAATTTTTAAATTTTAGGAAATTTTTTAAAATAATTTTTTCATATTAATAATTTTTAATTTTTAATCATATATATATTTTCTATTACAAATATTTTATTACAAAATTTATTTTAGTGTTTACAATAATTTTTCATCTTAAAAAAACTCAATATCAAATAATAATTATAAAATTTAAATTTTAAATTTTCCTTTTAATTTTAGTTTATTTCTTTTATATTCTTTATTACTATTTTCTATACAGGAAACAGGGTCTAATGGAGTGTGATATCTGCTGGATTATATCTAAAGATATGCTTTTAGTCCTCCAAGACTTTAAACTGGCTAGTTTTCAAGAATTTTTCAGCATTTTGGCTTTATGCTTTTGGATCTGTTAGTCCTTCAAGAGTTTAAACTGAGAAATTATGAAGATTATTTGTTTTCTATGGGATCTGCTAATCTATCAAGACTTAAAACTGAATATTTAAGAAGAGAATTTCAAGATTATACAATCAATTCAATCTTTGGGCCACCATGACCTAAAACTGGAATAAACTAAAAGGCTTTGATCCACTAAAAATATAAACTGGAAATTACTTTCTCTTTGGTCCACCAAGACATTCAACTGGCAATACATTCTTTATATGGACAATATATGTAGGGATTTGAAGAAGGGTAGTCCACCAAGACTAGAAACTGGAAATCAATTAAAAAGTTTGGTTCCGCAAGGTTTTTGGAAGGAAATTATAATCTATTTAATTAATCAATTCAGTCATTTTTTTAAATTTATCACTGTTTTATCAGTACTCATACTGGCACTCACTCATTTGGACAACTCAGTCATTGATGGATATGGTGCAACTAACTTTAAGAAATGAAGATGTCATAAAATAAACTTATTATGGGTAAAGAAAGATGGAGATTTTAAATTTTATTGGTGGAGATTTTTAAAAGCTGAAAATAAATGTGCTAAGAAATTCTGGAAAATAAGAAGAAATCTGATAAAATTTTAGGAGTGATTTAAAGGGTTTCAAATTTATTTGAATGTTGTGGTTCTGAATCATTGAAGCTAGATAGGAGCTAGAATATTAGTGGGTCTCTTTGGTAGACTATTTAGGGGGAAGCTTGGAGGACCTAATGGCAAGAGTGGAATCAGAGTATTTGGCTCAGTGGGAATCCCACTCTCTTATGCTGTTAAAAAGTAGAGATTGGTAGAAGGGAGTCTGAAGGGATTCAAACCTTGCTCTCAGTAGTAGAATCATCACAAGGAAAAGATGGTTCATTTAAAATTATATTTCAAAATATATCAGTCAAAAGTCAGACAGAAGAGGATTGGATCAACAAGAAAAAAAATATCAGCACTAAAGAATTTAAGTATAAAATTTTAAAGAAGAGAAGATCATACAAAATTAATAATCTCTTTGAAATATTTCAACATCAGTATAAAAACTTTGCATTAAAATTCTTCTCTTCATAAGATATTCATTTTTATTAGCTGGGTTTTCTTGAAAATAAGTCAAAAAATTTCACTTCATGTCATCACAAAAATCTAAAAAGAGATATATATGGAATTTTGATTAATGATTAATGTAATCAATCTGCACCTGGTCAACATTATCATAATTGGTAGCTTTAATAGCTTAGGAGAAATTTAGGAGTTGGAACAGAATTGTATTTTTATGTGGAATTAATAGATGAATTTAAAAGATTAAGATAAAGGACTAACTCATAGAGCCAGGAAATAATGTTTCAGAAAAACTGAAGGGAGAGACTGGCATGATGGGATTAGAATCTTGAGAAGGAGGAAGCTCAGGATTATATTTTTTGGAAGAAGAAGCTTTTTTAGCCTTTATTTTTCTGAATAAGGCGGGGATCTTTGAAAGTCTCTTTTTGGGAATTGTTGGATCAGGAAGGGCAGCTGGGACAGTATAAACGTTTTTCCTGGAGGGAATAATTGGACAGTTACATTTGATTTTCTTAAGCCTGAAAAGATCACTTGTACTTCTTCTAGGAAGACCAGGATTGAAGATCAGACAACAAACCTAGTATTTTTGAAAAGCTCACATGGGACAGCTAGATCTTTTGAACTTCCAGAAAAAGAACATAAGAACCTGATAGCAGGTGCCAATCCCTATCTTTGAATTAACTCAATTTCAGCTCTTTTGTAACTCTTCTGGAAATACTGTGCACTGAACAATGAGCACACTAGCTCATGCAACATCAAATCAAATTTAATCTTAAATCAAAACTGAATATAGGGGTAGGCACCTGCTAGCAGGTGTCACTTATTTTTTTGGAGTATTTTATAGTGATTTTGGTAAATATAATGTGAAAATTATTTTTAGGAGGGGTTTGTAATAGATGGTTCAATAGGTTGAAGAGAAGATGAATATGTGTTTGATCAAATATGCAAATTTTAAGAATGGGGACATTCTTCATTGTAGGGAGGATGTGGCAGTCTAAAGATTGGTGTGACACTAAAGTTATAGAAGGAGAATTTTAAGAAATTATTGTAAAGATTGAAAAGACAATTTGATTTTATATAATATTGATTTTGAAAGAAAGAGCATTATAAGTGGTTTAAAAGGGTTAACTTTACAAGTCAATATTTAAACAAATATTTAATGGTCAAGAAATGTAAGTATAGGCTTAAAAGTGTATGGAAATGAAATTCAAAAGTCTTAAGACTACTTATGACTTTTTAGGGAATTTTTACTATTTTTTTGACTATTTTATTTAATTTTATAAAGTATTTTTTATTATTTTTTATTTTACATAATGTACTTAACTTTGATGATTTTTGATTAGATGAATAGGGCTGGAAAGACTACAAAAATTAGTTGGGAATGTAGAGGAGAGGTAGCTCTATCAGTTTTAGCTTTTCTAGATTTTTATTAAGGTTTTAAGGTTCTAATTGAGTATGGAAGTCTTTACAAGCTCTGTACAAACTTCGGGATGCTCTGGGTGGGGAAAATATGGCATGTGACCTAACTATGCATATAAAGCTGTATACTAAAAATTAAATTAGACATCATACAACATCATATAATCACATTAACAACCAATAACAAATAATAACATTTAAAATTTGTAAAACCCTTATAACATAACACTTTTTTATATAAATTTATAATATTATTACACAGCCCATTTACATATACTTTTAGGTATTATTTTAAAGGTCTCAACTTCAGGGACTTGATTATAACCCTTGTTCACAAATATATAAGCTTTATAAAAATATAAAATTTAAATAATTTAAACACCTTTTCTGGTAAAATCTCTTGTTGTACATTCTTCACTAAAATTTAAAAAAACTGATTCTGCATCTCAAAATTGTGATTATCAAATAGTTGTGACCCATGAGCAAAGGCCATAGGAAAAGATTTAATCAATTTAATGATGGAATCTTTATTCTCACCAGAAAGTTGTTCTCCAAAAGAAGCATTGTCAATTTCAGACATAAGAGCATGCATTTACTTTGTAGACCTTCCTTTATATTGAATCACAGAATTACATGTGTTCAATTCTGGTTTTAACAATTTTTTGGGGGAGGAAATCTTAAATTTTCTCTTCCCATTTATCCCCATTGTGAAGCATTGATTTGAAGGATCTAATTTTATTCCATATTTGGTTAAAATGTCATTTCCTATGATAAACCAACTGCTTAAATTATCATTTTTCATGACAAAAAAATCAAAAATAGCTCTTACAAAACCATGGTTATATTTAAAAAACACTGTGGCTTTGTATTTACCGATGGGGGACAAAACAGAGCCATAACCTCTCCAATTTTTAGAAATGATAGGCATCAGTTTTGATTTCTAGTCTTGATCCACTAAAGCAAGTGCTTTTTCAGATACTACACTTCCTCCAGCTCCAGAATCCAGAACAACCTCAATGCTGGTTCCATTGATTAAGACTGGTGCTTTGAGAGGGGAAATAACAATTGAGCTATCCTCAATGTTCCTTATGATCTCAGTATCCTCAACTGTAGATAAATCATTATTATCAATATCAATAGTATTTAAATAATGTATATCTTCTTCCAACATCAAGATTTCTTGTTGAGATTCATATGAAATATTGCTGGCACAATCACTTGAAGTATCATCCAGTTCTATTGTGTCATCAGCCTGCTCCTCAGTTTGTTCAACAAGATTTATCCTCTTGTCACAAACATGGCCTTTCTTCCAAGGCTTTTTGCACTTGAAGCAAGTGTTTGTTGCATACTTTTTTGGCACAACAGGGGCAGAAGGTTTACCAACCTTTCCAGAGGTTTCTGTTGGTAAGTGGAGGATTTCTCCAAAGGGGTCCTAGGAATGAATCTTCTGGCATCATACTTGTTGTTTAGAAGGATCTCATTGCAAGTATTAATGAAAGAAGAAGGTTCTCTGGATAACTCAGTCCTAGCCACTATCAAGTCTCTCTAAGACATTGGAAATTTATAAAGGATCCTGTCCTTCCATAACTCAAACTCCATATTTGGGTCCATTTCCCTCAATATTTTTACAAGTTTCATTAAGAACTCAATAGGTTTATCAGTAGAAGAGCTATATCTAGTTTCCTCATACTGCCTTTGTTGAGCCATCCTGAACTTGGAGCCACCAAATTGTGCTTTAATCAATTTTTTCCAATCTTCCCATGAGTAGTCATTCCTATCCAGGAGAACAGATTCATACCACATTAGGGCAACACTGGTAAATAAAAAAATTAACTAAGACACAATTTCCTCATCTGGGAGTTTGTAAGAATTTTTTAAGTTATCAATTCTGCAAATGAATTGCTTCCAATCAGAAGAAGAATCACCATCAAATGTTGGGTACTGGTCAAGTTCTGGCCAATTCTTTTGATTATAAAGAGCCTCCTTAGTATTAGCTTGTTTCTGAGTAAGAAGCAGCAGTAACTTCTCCAATTGTGCATTAATCTCATTGTTTAATACTTCTGTAAAAGATCCTGGTGCATCATCAATTTTTGATTGAATCTCAGTGGTATCAACAGGCATTTCTGAATCTAATTTTACTTTAGATGAACTAGAAACAGGTAAACTTGGATCATCTTGTACCATATGTTCCTTCAAATAAGTTTCAGAATATTTTTGATCATTAAACAATGAATTCAATTTTTCTTCAATGGTTGTTAGTCTTGTTTTCACTCTTGGAAGACTAGATAAACTCTCATTGACTGTTGCAAAAGATAACTGGGTTTTATTTTGAAAAGATAAATAATGATCACTCAATATTTTCAGGTTCATCTTATCTACCTCTAGCTCCAGGCAACAGGTAGATACAGTATCTTTCAGTTTAGACAAATCATTTTTGATATTTTGCCATAAAGCAACTTTCTTTTCATGGGTTGCTTTGTAATGAAACAAATCATCAGAAACTCTCTGTAACTCACTCCTCAATGCTTGATAACCCTGTTCAGTTAAAAAACTATTATATTTTTGAGTCAATTGCATGTTGTTCATTATATGATTTTATTTACCAATAATATCCCTCAAATATTCATCATTAATGTTAGCTACATCTGGAGTGTTTCTCAATAAGGAAACAGAGTAACTTTCCAGATTCTCATAAGACTCAGGCTCAAGTGTTTCATCAATAATAGCCATATCAGGATTTATCATTGAATAAGCAATTAGAACTAAACGATTAGATACATTTGAAATTTGAGCAATTTATCTACTGTTCTGAGCCTCTACAGGTCTCACAGTCTCATCTCCTCTTCCAGAATTACCTGAAGGAACTCAATCAGTTACATGAAATGGTACTCGGAATTCAATAGAGGGGCTTACCATGGCTTGGGCAAGACTTGGATGTGGTTTTTCTTTCTCCTTCTTTCTCCTTGATAGGGATGAGGGGGTATTGGATTGAACTGATTTGTTCTTGAAGGACCTGCCTGAGGTACTTGGTGCTGTTGCTGTTGGGACAGATAATCCCACTGGGTGTTCTGCCAATCCCACTGCCACTTTGAGACTTCCACCTTTTCTTGTTGCTGGGGGGCCAGATGTGGAAGGGCTTTTGGAGGAGGAGGTTTCTTCTTCTCTTGAAGAAAAGACTCTATGCTTCTTACCTTGTCTTCTAGAAAGTCTATTCTTGACCTCAGCTTGAGGTTTTATGTCCTCAACTCCTTGATGTGAGTATAGAGATTTTTTACCTGCTGGTCTAAGGGCATCTTTTTTATCTTTAAGCCTTTGGGAAGCTCTTCTGGGGGTTTTATTGAAGTTTTTTGTTCCTTGGCATTTGTCTCTACCAGAATCTCCACTTCCTCCATTTCCACGTTCTGATTGGTTCGATGATTTATTAATTTGAGCTAATTGTGTAGTTTATGGAGAACTCACAGAAGTAGCCTCATCATAATCAATCAGATACAGTTAATCTTCACGTGCAGCAGAAAACCCTTGGTCAGTCATTGTTTTAAATCTAACCTAAAGTGAGGGAAGGAGACAATAAGATGAATCAGTTATATTTTTGCTTTTTTTTTAAAAAAAAGAAAAATCCTTCAGGATAAAAAATCAATTATTTATTAATTCAAAATAATCTTATAGCCAGGATTTAAAAGAAATCAACTGAAGAAATAAAAATAAATTTTAATTTAACAAATTTATTTATGATAATTATCAGGATTTAAATCAACTGAAGGATATTTAATTACCAGGACTCAATGTCAACTGAAATAATTTAGTATAGTTTTATTTTTTATTAATTAAAATTTTTATTTTCAGGACAATTTGTCAACTGGAGCAAAAAAAATATCTTAATTTATCAGGACAAAGTCAACTGAAAATTACAATTAATTTAAAAATAAAAAATAAAAAATTATTACTTCTAGGACTAAGAAAACAATTTCTCTATCTTTTTCAACTAGGAAAATTAAAAAAAAATTCAATTTACTAGACACCTCCCCCTGTAAAATGAGCAAATTAATGCCACTTACAGAGTGCTGAGTAAAAGGAAATATGTAGAGTATGAAGAGTGCAAAGTGACCCACGAATAGTAATCAATAATTACCACAAAATATATAACTATTAGTTAGTATATAACCCTAAGTTTTGTAGCGTGGTTTGATTCCCGTTTGTAACAAAAAAAATAAGTCATGTGATATATGACGTTTGTTGTTTTTGTCATCCACTTGTCTTTATAGGTACCTTGACGGTGATGGTCCCATGGTCTCCGGTCCTCAAGATAACAATGCGCCATAGACAATTTGGAAAGGTTCCCAACTGTCAAGGGGTCTTTCAAGTCTAGAAGGTTTTATAGAGATGTCCAATGGCGGTAACAACGGGTTTTTAAGGGTTTCAAACTCAGGTATGTATTTTCCTATCTTAAAGATTAATTACTCAAATAATAAAAGGTAAAGAGTTGGATTTATTATAAAAATTAATGGATTAGAACTACGTTTTAATGTAAATACTAAGTTAATAATAAGTATTAATAAAAGGATTGTAAGTAGTTGCAATAAAAATAAGTAAGTAAATGAATGAATAAAAAACAACCAAGAGAGAGGCCTTATATAGGCAAAGGAGGGACAAACCACGGCAATGAAATTCTAAAAACAGTAGTATGAGAGAGAGAGAAAATGAATATTCCAGAAGGAGTATTTCAAATAACAAAGTTGTTCTAAAAAGAAGGCATCAAAAAGATGTATTTTAAAGATTTATTTACAGAGTATGTCAGAAATACATAAATTTATTTAATATTTACTGTAGAAGTAAATTCTAAATAAGAAATTTAAATGTTTTGTATATATTTAATTTTGTTTGAATATTAAAATTTTATTTTAATTTAAAATCTAATTTTTTAATATAAAATTTTATTTCTTCTAACGTGTCAATGAGCAGGGTGTTAGAGAAAAATATAAGGGTCATTTCATATTTAATTTTAACTATTCATTTATTTTTACCATTCTGTAATTAGTTTATTTATTACAGGTAATTTTAATGTAACTAATTTAATTATATAATTAAAATAATAAGGTGTGGCTTCATCCAGTAAATAATTAATTATTTTACTGGGTAAGTCTAGTAGCCTGGCTGACACAACAGGTCTTTCTTTATCAAGTAGACTTATCAGCTTACTTAATTTTGAATGTATATTTTACTTAAAGGGACAGAGTTTTTTTTTGTTAATCCAACTCCCTTGGATTCTGCTTACAGCAAGGCAACTGTAAGAGTATTTCTACAGTATCAGTGAAAAATTCTGAGAAGAATCAGAGTTTTTCAGATGTGTTAACTACAGCCTATATACACAGGTCATGTGGTAGCAAGATTTATAATATGTGTATATACATAAAAGTGCTGACTAATCATGATGAATAAGGGAAGTGTTTAAATGACTTGTTTAACCCCAAAGAAGAAATTTTTGGGAACAGATATGCTTTAAAATATAGCTGGCCAGGGCAAGTGTATTTCATTTTTTGATGGTGGGTTTGGTACCTTTTTTGTGTTGTGTTTATGTGGCATATTTGGTAAGGTTTTTGACCCCCTAATAAGTGGTTCATGCTGATTTTAGAGTGAATAAACATTAGGGGGTATCAAAGTTAGAAATTGGTAATTATTTAAAAGGTATTTCACAACACAAAAAAAAGCCACAAACTCAACATTAATTCTAAGTAAAAAGGTATTTTTGGGGCACAATATGGCATATTTTAAAAGATAATCATGGTTGATTTGGTGGAGAAAAGAGGTATTCTGAAATGGAAATTTTCTAACTTTGATACCCCTTATTAAGTGCATATACTCCAGTAAGTAGTTAATCAGGTAATTACTAACTTTTTAATTAATGCAGATATACATGTGAGAAAAATACAGGCAGCATTAGGCCACTACACATAAGTCAATTTTGGCATAAAAACATTAATTTTAAAAATTCTTATTTTAAGACTATAAAGTTGTTGAATCAATTGCACTAAATAAGGGCAATCAATCTGACAAACTTCATTTGTTAAATACTTAAATTTACAGTGTTTTTATCCAGTTTTTATGAGATTTAAAGTGCATTTATTCTTTATTTTAAAGTAGTAATGAGAATAATGCTTAAGAACACTTAATAATTTATGTAACCTTAATTCGAAAAAGATTAAGTGTACCTTATACTTTTCCCACTTAATATTATGTAGATAAGTCCTCTAACAGGTGGGTTTAAGCATGTATTAAAGGTATTTGCTAGGCATATACTGTAGTAAATGATTGATTTTACTTATGTATATTTATTAGGAGGTGTCAAAAATTAGTGTATACACCATTCAAGCATGTCTCAAAAAAGGTACAAAGTACTTAATGTTAATTCAAAGTAATACAGTGAATAAGAGGTGTTCCTCAACAGCATGTTTTTCCCTTAACACTCCATCTGTTGGGTACTTCTAAGCCTTTCAAGAACTTCATCTCCTTATCTTGATTAGTCAGAAATAGGTGCACATACACCCACAGCTTAGTCTTTTTTACCTAATCCCTAGGAACTTATTCTTATATGCACAGTATGTACATTTTAAAGAAGGCTATAAGTCCCCCCCTAGCATCATATTTCAGCCCTTATGATAAGACTTTCATAGTGGGATACTCAAATAGCATAAATTTTGTCTTTTGACTTACACTTGAGCTAGGCTTAAATTACATGTGTGCTGCTTTATTGGTTTGTGTCAATCTACCTACCCCTGAAAACTTTGATGAAAGTGACTCTTACATTATAAAAGTGAGCCTTGCACATTTATTTACAACTTCCAATGGTGCAAATCACAGATTTCATCCATATGGAATTATTGAACTTTTACATTTCAAAGGTGAGCCCTACACACTAATTTGTAAAATCTCATGTTTCAAATCATGGATTTCATCCAAAATTTGCATTATTGAACTCTGAAATTGAAAAATAAAGCCTTTTACACTAATCAGAAACTTCCAATGGTGCAAATAATGGATTTCATCCATAATTTGCATATTTGAACTCTTATTGTCAGCCAGGCTATTCCAGGAGTCCAGTAAATGATATATAAATTATAAAACCCTAAAAAGTGGGTAAGACTTGTATTTAATGAATATAACTTAATATTTTATTGCATAATGAAATTATATAAGAATTTTATTATATACAAGTGTTACATTAAATTTATTGGTTATATATATTTTTATATATACAATTAAATTGAGCATAATATAATATATTCTACAAATAATGGCGCATTTTTATGTATTTAATAATTATAAATTTATATTTAATTAATTAAAAAACATATATTATAATTACAAGTGTAAATTTGATTTATAATATATTTAAATTAATTACTTAAATTTATATATTAAATAATACCTCTCATATGATACTAAACAATAATTAAGGACGCTTCTTTTGACCCTTAATTGTGTTAGAAAAAACAAATAAATTAATTTGGACTAAATTGAGATTAATTGCTTGTTTTGTTGCGTCAAATTATTTTTTGTTTCACTTAAAATATCCTTTAATCAGAATGTACCATCTGTTGGGAATTATATTTCTCATAGTTCCTATGTTTCCAATCTTGTTTAGTTATTCACTATTGTCACTTACTGATTTGGGAATTAATGGCGGGGAAATTGGATTCTTAATTGGGCTTTTAATTATTTGTTTCATGTTTTTCTCTATATTGTTATGTTTCATTTACTCTTTTGATATGTTTGTTTTATTCCATTCTAATCATTGTATTTACAAATATAGTAGCGCTTCAGAGGACCCATTGCCTATAAAAGGGCCTTGGATAATCCCCTGTAGCCTTATCACTTATTACACACTCAACAATTTAAAGATAAATTTATTACGCTTATTATTATTTTTATTAGTATTAAATTCTAATTAAAAATTCTAAATAACAATTTAAAGGTTGCCTTAAGTCTGATAGTAATTATATTGTTTGCCGCGCAGAACTCTTACTTAAATAATAATAATATTTATAAAACCAATTTGTTGTCACCTCTCAGATCACTCATCGTTGCCTTCTCTCAAATAAATTAAATAATTTTAATTTTTTTTATTTCTTTTACTTCTAAAACTATTACCTCCTTCTTGTCCTCCTCTCTTTTCTTCCCTCTTCTCTTATATCTTCTAGACGACTGACCGACACTTATACTATAAAAGCAATCCTCTCACATTAATTTGTAAAAGTTTCAAGGCTAAGGCAATTGAAAGAGTCAGCCAGATCATTTTAAAGGGAACATAACCAAGTGAGGTAAAAGTCACTTAGGACCAAAAAATGTTTAAATTGAATATCAAAACAGTAAACAACAAGAGCAGTTATATCATAATAATCTAGTTGTACAACTTTTGGTCTATATCTATGTGAAAAGCTTATAATGAGATAGTATATAAGTGATCAGATCATATCATGTCAATATAGTGTTCAGATAAAAATGTTGTATTCATATAAAAAATAGTGAGAACAGGATCTATGAAGCATTAAATACCAAGAAAAATGTTTAATCTTAACATGATTTGCCACTGCCAATGATGAAAATCATATATTTCATCCATAATTGTCATTATTTAACTCTTATACTCCAAAAGCAAGCCTGTTGTACTTATTTGCCACTGCCAATGATGCAAATTATAGATTTCATTCATAAGTTTAATTATTGAACACTTATACTCCAAAAGAAAGCCTCTCACACTTATTTTCCACTGCCAATGGTACAAATGATGGATTTCATTCAACATTTGCATCATTGAACTCTTAAATCTAAAAAGCAAGCTCCACACACTATTTTGAAACAGGCCATGTTTCAGATCATGTATTTCATCCTTAATTGGAATTATTGAACTTATAAATTGAGGAAGAAATCCCTACACACAAATTTACAAAAGCCCATGTTTTGAATCACGTATTTCATCCATTTTTTGCATTATTAAACTCTTATACTCCAAAATCAAGCCTCTTGCACTTATTTGCCACTACTAATAGTAAGAATAATGAATCTCATCCATAATTTTAATTATGTAACTCTTATACTCCAAAAGCAAGCCTCTTTCACTGATTTTCAACTTTCAATAGTGCAAATCAAGGATTTCATCCTTAATTTGAAATTTTGGACTCTCACATTACAAAAGCAAGCCTCTTACTAAATTTTGAGACTTCCAGAGATACAAATTATGGATGAAATCCATATTTTCACCATTAGTCTCTTATACTGCAAAAGTGAGCCTCTCACAAAAATTTGATACATCTTATGTTGAAAATTATGGCTTAATTGGATGAAAGAATTGTGATGTGCACAGATTGATCAAAATATAACACATGTTTCAGGAGGATCAGGAGTAAAAGTTTAAGCCATAAAACTGTTAAGAGCTCTCACTACCCCTTCATCATTTACAGGCTTTCCAGCTAATACAATAATCCAAGCTTTAGCTTCATCCAATGTCTTATTGAGACCAAGAATCCAAGCCTTCCCTTGAATTTTAATGATTCTGAGATGAATTTCAAATGTTAGAGTAGCTAAGCTGAAGAAAAGAAATTGATAACAAAGATCAAGGTAATATAAAAAAAATATAAAAAATTGAGTCAGTAATTTTGATGATGAAAAAACAAAACAGAATGAGGTGGGTTTGGTGTGTAGAAATTTGATGCAGTGTATTGGGGGAATATATGTATTGGTGGGCTGAAATATGGTTGGGTAAATGGAGCAAGATTAGAAAGTATTTGACTTCATTAAAACATATCTAACCCAAAGTAACCATTTATGATAGTTTCTTTGAATGGTGTTTTAAGACTGAAGTCCGCCAGGCATATGTGCCAATAATTGAGACCCCCTATTGTATATACTTAAATGTTGTCCAAATGAGTAGTGCATGTGTATAGCATAGATTATATACTTAATTTACTCAGTCCTGGGTATATCCAGGTCAACAATATTTTTGGATGATTTTTTTTTTTTTCTTTTTTCTTTTTTCTTTTTTTTTTTTCTTTCTTCTTTTTTCTTTTTTCTTTTTTCTTTTTTCTTTTTTCTTTTTTCTTTTTTCTTTTTTCTTTTTTCTTTTTTCTTTTTTCTTTTTTCTTTTTTCTTTTTTCTTTTTTCTTTTTTCTTTTTTCCTTTTTCTTTTTTCTTTTTTCTTTTTTCTTTTTTCTTTTTTCTTTTTTCTTTTTTCTTTTTTCTTTTTTCTTTTTTCTTTTTTTCTTTTTTCTTTTTTCTTTTTTCTTTTTTTTTCTTTTCTGTTTTCTGTTTTCTTTTTTTTTTCTTTTTTCTTTAATCGTTTTTTTTGTTTTTTCTTTTTTTTATTTCTTTAATTCTTTTTTTTCTTTTTTCTCTTTTTTCTTTTTCCATTTTTCATTTTTCCTTATTTACTTAATTCTTTTTTATTTTTCTTTTTTCCTTTGTCTTTTTTAATTTTTCTGTTTTCTTTTTTTCTTTTTTCTATTCTCTTTTTTCTTTTTTCCTTTTCTTATATCTTTTTCTTTTCTTCTTTTTTCTTTTTTTCTTTTTCTTTATTTCCTTTTTCTTCTTCTTCTTTTTTCTTTTTTCTTTTTTTCATTTTTCATTTTTCATTATTTCTTTTTCTTCTTCTTCTTTTTTCCTTTTTTATTTCACTTTTTTGATTTTTTTCATTTTTCATTTTTCTTCTTCTTCATTTTTCATTTTTCATTTCTTCATTTTTCATTTTCCATTTTTATCTTATTTTGATTTTTTAATTTCTTTCTCTTTTTTTCCATTTTTTTCCTTTTTCTTTTTTCTTTTTCTTTTTTCCTTTTTCCTTTTTCCTATTTCTTTTCTCTTTTTTTTTCTTCTTTCCTTTTTATTTTTTCTTTTTCCTTTTTGATTTTTTATTTTTCTTTTTGATTCTTTTATTCTTTTTCTTTTTTTTTATTTCTTTAATTCTTTTTTCTTTCCTTTTTTATCTTTTTTTTTATCTTTTTTGTTTTTTGTTTTTTTGTTTTTTCTTTTTAATTTTTTCTTTATTTCTTTTTTTATTTCTTTCTTTATATATATATGTTTCTTTTTTCCTTTCTATTTTTTCATTTTTCTTTTTCTCTTTTCCTTTTCCTTTTTACATTTTTCCTATGTCTTTTTTAATTTTCCTTTTTTTCTTTTGACATTTCTCATTTTTCTTCTTTCTTTTTTCTTTTTTCTTTTTTCTCATTTCTTTTTTCCTTTTTTCTTTTTTTTTTCTCTTTTTTTTATTTCTTTAATTCCTTTTAATTTTCTCTTTTTTCCTTTTTCTTTTTCTTTTTTCTTTTTTCATTTTTTTGTCAGCCAGGCTATCTCATGAGTCCAGTAATTTATACAATAAATTACTGTAATCATATAGAGGAATAACATTATGTAATTACAAAAAATTACTAATATAAAATTATAAATATTTTATGAATAAATAAAATAATTATTATACTTAATTTTATTATTAAATAAATTTTATTACATAAACAAATATAATATTCTATAATATCATGGCAAATTTTTATGTATAAATAAATTATTTAAAATTATATTATAAGTGTAAATTTAACTTATACTGTAATTACAATTTTAATAATAACATTTATGTAAACTAAGTACAACTTATCATATAATAATATCCATAAATATTTGGCGCTTCCTTGACCCTTAATTGTGTCACTAAAATTACTAAATGAATTAAAAAAATTTATTTAATATGATTAAATTTAATTTCTCATGTTAAATAAGTTTCTTTATTAAATTAATTAACTGTTTCAATTAATTAACTGTTTCAATTAATTTAATCATTAAATTACTTGGAATAGTTAAAATAATTAAATTACCTTTACTTATACTAAATAAATATTATTTAAAAGCATAAAAATAATTCCTTTTATTTTAATTATACTTTTTTAGCTATTTTTATTCCCTATTTAGAATTCTTTCTCATAGTTCTCATTTTCCATGTTCAGGTGGTTATTTACTATATTAGTTCTATTCTTCTTTAGGAATTTCTGATGGGAAAAGATAATTGTTTAATCACGGGTTTATTTTTATTTTTTTAATTAAATTTTTTAATTATATCTTTCATATTATTTTACCTTTTTGTACTTACTATTGGAATGCTCCAGAAGATACTCTTGCCTATAAAAGGTGTTTGGAAATCTCTCTGGTAGCTCATTACTTATTATACACTCACTTAAACATATTTTAAATATACTACTTTTATTTATTATTTTTATTAGTTATATATATCTAATTTAAGTACTATATAAATAACTATAGGTTGCTTTAAGTCTAATAATACTATCATTGACTGTTGCGTATTGAACAATAACTATTAATTATAATATATTACAATTTAAATAAATTCTTTACAATTTTGTCAACCCTCAAACTCTCTTGTCGTCCTCTCTTCTCAAACTACAAATATTTTATTTTTATTACTCATAGTTATAATATATTACAGTTTCCCCTCCTCCTGTCCCTTTTTCCTCTTCTTTTCCTCCATTCTTCTAGACAACTGGCCGATAATTGAGGTCCTTTCCGAACGATGACGACAAAAACTTGCGATGAACAACAAAGCGCATGGACTACCCAAGCCAAAAAGTAAACTTTTTGCCGCAACCGTGTTTTGAACTTGGGTTTGATAGTTTAGATTTATATTAAAAGAAATTATATATTATTTTGAAGTGATTTTACAATCACTATAGTAAGTTCATCTTTGCACCTCTCACTCATAGTACTATATTTTTACTGCAATAACAGTGTTTGTGGCTTAATTGCTGACTCACTGAGTGTAAGTTTTCATTATATTAAATTTTTTTTTCCTAGTTGACCATAAAAGAGTAAAACTCTTAGTCCTAGAAGACAATTAATATTTAATAAATTATTAAATTAATTTTATTATTATTTTTTGTATATTGGTTGACCATAATAGTACTCAGTACTTAGTCCCAATTTACCATTATATTACTTTTGGTATTAATTATTTTGGTTGACTTCTTAAACCTGTATTGGTTGGTCCCATTTTAATTATTGTTAATTCTTAATAAACATTGTAATTTCATTTATTTGTATTACATTTTGTTTTATAATTAATTGATTTTTAATAAAAAATTTTAAATCCAATTGATTATATTTTATTTTGAAATAACAATTTTAATCATTGATTAATTTTGATTCTCCTTTTCACAGTTTTAAATGTCCAGTAGTTTGGCTAAAAGCATGGATAACTTTCATGTGAATGAGACTGAAGTGGATGTTGACACTGAATCTGTAGGTTCTTCTAAAGTAACTTACAAAAATAATTCAGCTGACAAATAACCTTCAGGACGTGGAAATTTCAGGAGAAGTGGCAAACCCCTCTCACCTAACAACTCTGAAGGAAGTAAAACCTCAGGTACATCAGGACAATCCACTCAGAGGTATAAAAATAAAAAAGATTCCTCTAACACAGCAGGTAAACAATCTGTCAAGCCATATAAAGGAACTGAAAGCAGAAAGCATGAAGTACAAGGCAAAGGTAGACACACTCTGGTAGAAGATGCAGGAGCTGTTAAATCTCAAACAGGGTCAACCTCCTCATTTCCCAGCTTCCCAACCTCCTCCTCAACCTCAGCCTATTCAAGCACCCAGCTCCCTCAACCAAAATCAAGGCATTCTGCAAGTGGAACAATGGAAATGGGATTACTTGATGACCCACTACCAACAGAATGTACAACAGCCAGCTCAACACCCTGGCCCATCCAGGACACCAAACTACAATCCATCTCTTAAGCACCATCCTTATCAGGGGTGCCGAAGAAAGAAGGCACAGGGGAAGTTTCCTCCCTTGCCATGGTAAGTAATTTGTTTGATAAGCATGTTGGTATATATAATAACAAATCTTCTTCAGGTAATATTTTGGACCCTGAAAGAACAGTTAAACCCTTGAAGAAACAACTTCCTTTAATAAGTAGCCCCATTGATGTAATTAGCAAATTATCATTTGATGAACCTTTTCATTTGACTTCTACTTCTTTAATTTACCCTTCTCTTGCAATCAAGAATGATTCTGTTTCCCCTTAAGTTTACACTTTACTTGAGAAAACTTCTGAAGAAATATTGAAATATACTCTTGATTTTAATGTTGTGAAAGATAAACATTTGAGAGATTTTTTAATACATGAGAGTGATAGATTAAATAATTTGCATTTATATTGCAAAGTGAGTTCTTCTGTCCAAGACACTGCTTATTTCAAATTGAAAGACACATTAAATAATGTCCTGGCTCAACAAAAGTCTATTAAAGCTGACCACAAATCACTTTCAGATAAATATAGTCACCTACGCAAAACTTTTGATAATATAAAAGATGAAAATACTGCTTTAAAGAATGACAATATGCTTTTGCACAGTGAATTAAGAAAATTGAAAATTGATTCTCAGAATTTGAGTAATAAATTTTCGGTCAGTTGTCTAGAAGTAGGTAAGAAAAGGTGGAGAAATGGAGGAGGACAAGAAGGAAAATAAAAGAAATAAAATATAAAAAGATTATTTAATTTATTGAGAGGAATCAACGACGGTTTTCTTGAGAGGTGACAAAAATGAGGTTATTATTAATTAATAATATTATTATGATGTAAGGACTATGCGCAGCAGACACTATGATCACTATCAGACTTAAAGCAACCTTTAATTTATTATATAGAATTTTAATTAGAATTTTATTACTAATAAAAAGAATATAAATGTAATATAAAAAGTGTATTTAATTTGTTGAGTGTATAATAAGTGATGGGGCTACAGGGGATTAACCAAGGCCTTTTTATAGGCAATGGGCCCTCTGAAGCGCTACTATATTTTTAAATACAAGAAACATAATAGAATAAAACAAGAATTTAAAAAGAATAAGTGAAACATAACAATGTAGAGAAAAATATGAAACAAATAATTAAAAACCCCAATTAAGAATTCAATTTTCCCGCCATTAATTCCCAAATCAGTAAGTAAAAATAGTGAATAACTAAACAAGCCTGGAACATAGGAACTATGAGAAAAATCATTCAAAACAGATGGTACAGTCTGATTTAAGGATTTTTAAGTGAAACAAAAAATATTCTGACGCAACAAATATGTAATTTATTTCAATTCAGTATTAATTAATTTTTCCTGACACAATTATAGGTCAAAAGAAGCGTCATTATTAATTGTTTAATATTATAAGAAATGATATTTAATATATAAATATAATTAATTAATTTAATTATATTATAAGTAAATTTTACACTTATAATTATAATATATGTTTTTAATTAATTAAATATAAATTTATAATTATTAAATACATAAAAAATGCGCCATTATTTGTAGAATATATTATATTATGTTAAGTTTAAATGTATAAAAATTTATATAACCAATAAAATTAATATAAAACTTGTATGTAATAAAATACTTATATAATTTTATTATGAAATAAAATATTATTTTATATACATTAAATACAATTCTTACCACCACTTTCAGGTCTTATAAGTTACATATCATTTACTGGACTCCTGGAATAGCCTGGCTGACACTCCCTCACTCTAAAAAAACAATAAAAAAAATTCTAAGATATTTTCTTTTTGTACTTTTTAACAGAGTAGGCAGATTTGAAATCTCCTTGCCAGGTATCCATGCATCATGTTCAGATGATTTGTTCTTATATCTCAATAAATATTCAGTACCTCTTTCAGAAGTGATAATTCTATCATTGAGAATTTTATCAATTTCTGCTGTTTCTGTGACTTCCTGATGGTTTTTCTTAGGTCTTCCTCTTCTTTTTGAAAATAAGTCACTGTTGGAAGTATAAGGCTTAAGCCAAGAAATGGGAAAGACAGGATGTTTCCTATCATATGGAGAATACAATACAACTTCTACTGCATTATCACCAACCATTCTTTTAACAACAAATGGTCCTACAAAAGGATCTTTTAATTTGTGGTTACCTTGTAAATTGAAATGGACAGTAGAGATCAACACTTCATCACCCTTGTTAAATGTGTATTCTTTATGGGATTTATCCCATCTTTTTTTTCATATTCAAATGCTTTATCAATACAATTCTGAGCATGTTTTCTGCATAGCTGTTGCATTTGCATAAAAGATTTTACACCAGGGTGTAGTTCCAACTTAGGTAATCTATTATTGAGAATCTGAGCAGGAGTATGTGGGACATAACCTAACCAAAGCTCAAAAGGCTTTTTTCCAGTGACAGAATGAACAGTGCTATTATATGCAAATTCAAGACCAGGCAAAAGAGTGACCCAATCATGAGTAAATCTGTCATTGTCTTTATATTCTAAACCAAAGGCACAGTACCTTCTAATCATATCTTCCAAAGTTTGAATCATTCTTTCAGCTAGACTATCAGTCTGAGGATGGTGAGCTGTAGACAATTTTAACTCACAGCCACAAATATCTATCAAAGAGGTCCAAAACTCAGAAGTGAATTTTGGATCCCTATCAGAGATAATGGCTTTTGGAAAACCAATAATATTAAACATGTAAGACCACCATAAGAAAGCTAATTCTTTGGTGGATACATCTTTGTGGGTTGGAATAAATTTGCACATTTTTGTGAATCTATCCACTATTACCCAACAAGAGTTAAAGCTGTCTTTACCTGCAACAGGAAGACCAGTGACAAAATCCATATTAATGATTTGCCAGGGAGCACTAGGTGCTTCAATATGTTGTAATAATCCTGCTCTCTTACCTGTTAACCTTTTAGATTTTTGGTAGGAATCACAAGATTCAACATATAATTTTGTGTCTTCAGACATATTAGCCCACCATGCAGTGTTTTTGATTCTAATCAATGTTTTTTCAAGATCAAAATGACCAGCTAATATGTCATCATGACAAAGTTTGAGGATAGTTTCTTTCATTGAAAGAGGAATTACAATTACATTGGTAAGCTTCCTTCTATAATATATATAACCATCTTCAATAGAGAACTTTTCTTTATTTAAAGCATTTTGGTACTTTGCAGGAAGAGTTTTTATTAATGCTTGAATTGAAGCATTCTTAGGATTATTTAAGATAGTAACCAATTTATTTAAATCAGAATCTTTATCATGTGAATCCAGTATTAACTGTAATAACTCCTCTTCCATATCAACTATAAATATACCATGGATATGAACAGTATCATCTTCAGGTACATAAGCAGGATTTGAGTCATTATTTGGCAGAGGCAATCTGGAGGGCATATCAACATTAGAGTGAAAATTTCCAGCCCTATGGATAATTGTCATCCTTCCTCTGTATTCTTGAACAGCAAGTTGCCACCTGAACATATGTCTGTTAGGTGTCTTTAGGTTTAAGAGAGACTTCACAGCACTACAGTCAGTTACCAACTCAAATTTTTGGTCATCCAAATAGTAATGAAGTTTCTCAAGAGCCCAAACAACTGCTAAGCACTCCAATTGAGTGGCACCATATTTCAATTCACTATTTCTTAAGGTTCTTGAAATATAACAAATTACAACCTCTGAGGATTTATCATTAATAATTTGCTTTTGGTGAAGGGCAGAACCCAGACCAATAAAGCTAGCATCTGTATAAAGGACAAATGGCTTGTTAAAATCTGGAAGAGCCAATATAGGGGCTGTCATTAAGCAACTTTTTAATGTATCAAAAGCTTTTTGACAGTCATTATTCCAGAGAAAAGCAACATCTTTTCTGGTCAGTTTTGTAAGAGGCAAGGCTATGACCTGATAATTTTTAATATATTGTCTATAATAGCCACGCATACCCAAAAAACTTTGGATTTCTCTTACAGAAGTTGGTGCTTTCACATTTTGAATGGCAGAAACTTTGTTATGGTCTACACAAATTTGTAAGCCTGACACAACATGGCCAAGGACTTTCAAAGATTGAAAACCAAATTTACACTTTTCAAAGATAAGGTCATATTGATTTCATCCATTTTTTGGAAAACTCTATTCAAGTGAATCATATGTTCATCAAACGTTTTAGAAAAAACAATAATATCATCAATATAAACCATGAGCCAACCTTCAATAATTTCTTGATGGAAAGTATTATCCATAACTTTCTGGAAAACTGAAGGAGCATTTTTAGGGCCAAATGGCATCCTAACATACTTATATATTCCCATATGAGTAGCAATAAGCAAAAAATTTTGAGAATTTTTCTCAACTGGAACTGGATGATAACCTTTATTACCATCCAGACAACTAATAAATTTTGCACCTTGCAAGGTAGCATGTATTGAATTAATTCTGGGTAAAGGATAAATATCATCAACAGTATTAGTATTTAAAGCTCTGTAATCTCCACATAATCTAGCTTTATATTTTTCATAAGAAATCAAGACTGGGGAGATGACACAATATTTGGGGGTGACATCCACTTTCTCAATGATATTCATTTTCAATAATGTTTCAATATTATCTTCAATATCTTTTCTTTTTGATGGAGAAGCAGGATATGGTTTTTTCTTAAGGGTAGGAGGAATATCACTCAAATTACAGGATAAGGTAATTTTCATCTCTTCCTGAACAATTCCCAAGACATGAGAACCATGAGCAAAAGCCATAGGGATAGAGGTAATAGAGGCAAAAATAAAATCCTTTTGTTCACTAGTCAACTGATCACCAAAAGAAGCGGTATTTATTTCATGTAATAAATCATCCATTTCAGTTGTTGCTCTACCTTTACACTGGATCAGTTAGTTACAAGATTTCAATAAATGCCCAGAAGTTCTAGGAGAGGAAATTTTGAATTTCCTTTTCCCATTCATTCCTAAGGTAAAGCAAATATTTGCTGGGTCCAGTTTCACACCAAACATGGTTAAAATATCATTTCCCATAATAAACCAATTGCTCAAATTATCATTTTTCATGACAACAAACTCACAAATAGCTCTGACAAAACCATTATTATATTTGAAGAATACAGAGGTTTTGTATTTGCCAATAGGAAATAAGGTAGAACCATACGCTCTCCATTTTTCAGAAGTTATAGGTAATAATTTACTCAAATATTCCTTATCCACTGAAGCCAAAGCTTTTTCAGATACTACACTTCCTCCAGCACCAGAATCAAGAACTACATCAACATTTTTACCATTAATGATAACAGGTGCCTTTAAAGGGGATATAGGAATAGAATTGTTAGTAATATCTTTAATTATCTCAGCATTTTCTACTGAAGATAAATTTAATACACAATCTTCAGATATATTATTTAAATAATGGACATCATGTTCCAACATTAGAACATCTTTAACAGATTCATTGTCATAGGAGATATTACTTTCACAGTCACTGGAAGAATTATTGACATCAAGTTCAACTTCATCAGTGTCTTCATTTTGTTCAACAAGATGAATTTTCTTGTCACAAACATGACCCTTCTGCCACGGTTTGTTACACTTATAACAAGTATTTGTTGCATATTTTTTAGGTGCAACTGGGGAAGAGGGTTTACCAGATTTTTCTGGGAGCTTTGTAGAAGGTTTATTCTGATCATTATAAGATTTACCAAGGTCATTCTTTGGTTCATATCTATGGTTGAGCAGTACTTCATTACAGATATTAATGAAAGAAGAGTTTTCCCTTACATGCTCAGTTCTAGCCACTATCAAATCCCTAAGAGAATTTGGTAATTTATACAAGATTTTATCTCTCCAAATATCATAATCCATCTTTGGATCAATTGCTCTAAGGATTTTTGTTATTTTCATCAGAAAAAAAATGGGCTTTTCAACAGAGGAGGATACATATCTAGTATTTTCATACAGTCTCTGTTGAGCTAACCTGAATTTTGAACCACCAAACTGATTCTCAATCAAGGATTTCCAATCATTCCATGTATAATGATTGTTATCTAAAAGAACAGATTCATACCACATCAAGGCTACATTGGAAAATAAAGAAATTAGCTTAGAAACAATTTCCTCATCAGGTAGTTTATAAGATCTCTTTAAATTATCAATTCTTTGGATAAAGTGTTGCCAATCAGAGGAAGAATCACCATCAAAGGTAGGATATTGGTCTAACTTAGGCCAATTTTTCTGACTACTGGGATGGTCCACTTTTTGGTTTGAATTATTCATTATTAATAATTCCTGAAGTTTAGCCAGGTGTTCAGAAATTTCATTATTTACAGAAACAGCTGGTGCATGACCATCACAAGATTTTTTGCTAGTAGCAAAAGATTTTACAGACTCATTGTCAGTTTGTTTAATGGTTGAAATATGAGGAAGAAAGGATGAACTTTGCTCAGGTTTTTTCCCTTTATTTTTAAGCAGCTTATTGACAGCAATCTCATTTAATTCATTATTGATGGTTAAGGTTGAGAACTTTTCCTGCAGGTCAGACACATAGTTTCTTATTCTTGGATTTTCAGACATCTGGTCATTTACTTTTGCAAGAGATAGAACATTTCTTTCCTCAGAAACTGAGTGTTTGGTACTTAGTGCATGGAAATCATTTTTTAGCTTCTTAAACTCATTTTGCAGAGATTTTATTTCATTCTTGAATGAATAATTTTCCTCAATAAGGGGTTTCAATTCACTCAAGGTCTTATGTAGACTGATATTTCTATCTGAGATAGCTCTATGGTCACTTCTTATTTGCTTTTGTTGACTAAGAACAATATTCAAGGTTTCTTTGATTTTTAAATAAGCTGTATCTTGTACAGAAGAAGTCACTTTACATTGCAAGTGTAAATTATTTAATCTATCATTTTCATGGATTAACATATCTCTTACATTTTTGTCTTTCACAACATTAAAATCAAGGGTATCTTTCAATATTTCCTCAGAAGTTCTTTCAATTAAGGTATAGATTTCAGGGGGAACAGAATCATTTTTAATTGCAAGAGAAGGTTTAATTAAAGAAGTAGAAGTTAAATGTAAAGGTTCATCAAATGACAATTTGCTAATTACATCAATAGGGCTACTAGTTACAGGAAGCTGTCTTTTAACAGGTTTAACTGTTCTTTCACAATGCTCAATAATATTACCTGCAGAAGAAGATTTATTAGAAAACATACCCAAGTGACTATCAACCAAATTACTTACCATGGCAGAGGAAGAAACTTCCCCTGGGACTGGGTTTGGGATTGTGCTTGGGCCTTCTTTCTCCTGCCTTGTTGGTACGGATGAGGAGGTGGATGGAAATTGGGTGTTCTGGATGGGCCAGGCTGATGATGAGGAGGGTGTTGCACATTCTGTTGGTAGTGACTCATTAGATAATCCCATTTCCATTGCTCTACTTCCATAGTATTTGGATTTTGGATGGTTGAGCTGGGTGGCTGTGAAGGTTGAGCCTGAAACTGAGGCTGATTGGGAGGCAACTGAGGAGGGGCCTGGGCCTGAATCTGGTTCCTGAGTTCTTGAACCTGATCCCACAAGGTGTCTACTTTTGCTTTGTACGTTATATTTTCTGTCTTCAACTCTTTTATATGACTGGACAGGTTGCTGATTTGTTGTGGCAGAGGAAGCTTTTTTATTTTGAATCCTTTTGGAAGACCTTCTTGAGGTACTAGAGGCTTTACTTCCTTCTGTGGTGCTGGGGGAAGGGGGTTTGGTTTGTTTACATTTCCTGTCATTTCCACATCCTGCAGTATGTGAATTCTGTGTGTTAGCATAAGATTTTTTATGTCCAACTTTAGAAGAACTCACAGTGTCAGAATCATAGTCAATTTCAATTTCATCCACTTGCATGTTATCCATTTTTTCAGCCAAATTGTTGGACATAATAGTGGGAAGATTTTAATTTACTTCTTATTTTTAAAAAAAATTATAAAATTTAGTTAATAATTTCTCCAAATAAAAAAAAATTTTATTAATTAAATTATAGAAAAAAAAAATTTCAATATAAAGTAATAATTATAAAAAATTAATTTTTTAAAAAATGGATTGCAAGGTTAAATTGGGAATAAACAATCAAGTTAATTCAACCAATTAATTACCAATATTAAATATGGCAATATATTTGGGACTAAGCACAAAGTACTTTTAAGTCAACCAAAATTAACAATAATTAATAATAATAATAAAATTAAATTAATAATTCAATTTGTATTAATAAAAATGTCAATTCTTCTAGGACTAAGAGGATTTAACACTCTATAATGGTCAACTAGGAAAAAAAAATTTTAATAATTGAACACTTACACTCAGTGAATCAGCAATTAAGCCACAATCACTGTTATTGCAGTAAAAATATAGTAATATGAGTGAGAGGTGCAAAGGTGAACTTACTATAGTGATCAAAAAATCACTTCAAAATAATGTAAGAATTAATATAAAATAAACCTAAGAAATCGAACCCAAGTTCAAAACACAGTCGGGGCAAAAGTTTTGTTTTTTGCTAGGTGGTCCGTGCGTTTTGTCGTTCGTCGTCGTCGTTTGGAAAGGCCCTCAGTTGTCGGTCAGTCATCTAGAAGTAGGTAAGAAAAGGTGGAGAAATGGAGGAGGACAAGAAGGAAAATAAAAGAAATAAAATATAAAAAGATTATTTAATTTATTGAGAGGAATCAACGACGGTTTTCTTGAGAGGTGACAAAAATGAGGTTATTATTAATTAATAATATTATTATGATGTAAGGACTATGCGCAGCAGACACTATGATCACTATCAGACTTAAAGCAACCTTTAATTTATTATATAGAATTTTAATTAGAATTTTATTACTAATAAAAAGAATATAAACGTAATATAAAAAGTGTATTTAATTTGTTGAGTGTATAATAAGTGATGGGGCTACAGGGGATTAACCAAGGCCTTTTTATAGGCAATGGGCCCTCTGAAGCGCTACTATATTTTTAAATACAAGAAACATAATAGAATAAAACAAGAATTCAAAAAGAATAAGTGAAACATAACAATGTAGAGAAAAATATGAAACAAATAGTTAAAAACCCCAATTAAGAATCCAATTTTCCCGCCATTAATTCCCAAATCAGTAAGTAAAAATATTGAATAACTAAACAAGCCTGGAACATAGGAACTATGAGAAAAATCATTCAAAACAGATGGTACAGTCTGATTTAAGGATTTTTAAGTGAAACAAAAAATATTCTGACGCAACAAATATGTAATTTATTTCAATTCAGTATTAATTAATTTTTCCTGACACAATTATAGGTCAAAAGAAGCGTCATTATTAATTGTTTAATATTATAAGAAATGATATTTAATATATAAATATAATTAATTAATTTAATTATATTATAAGTAAATTTTACACTTATAATTATAATATATGTTTTTAATTAATTAAATATAAATTTATAATTATTAAATACATAAAAAATGCGCCATTATTTGTAGAATATATTATATTATGTTAAGTTTAAATGTATAAAAATTTATATAACCAATAAAATTAATATAACACTTGTATGTAATAAAATACTTATATAATTTTATTATGAAATAAAATATTATTTTATATACATTAAATACAATTCTCACCCCCACTTTCAGGTCTTATAAGTTACATATCATTTACTGGACTCCTGGAATAGCCTGGCTGACATAAATGCTCTGTAGATGAGGACAAAAATGTTTTATCTATTTCTAGAATTAATGATCAACTATCTTACATTCCTGATTTGAGAAATAAATTATCTGACCTTGAGAAACTATTTTCTGCATTACAAACTGTCCAGGCTACTCATTATCATGAATTAAAAAATATTGCTCATACTTCTGTTAATCATAATAATTAACAGCCTGAACAGAGTAGTTCTTCTCTCCCTTGTAATGTACCAATTTTACCAGCTGAACTTCATTCTGTAAAATCTATTGCATGAAACAGAAAAAAATTTAATGCTCACCATGAGCCAGCTGCCTATGTGAATAATGAAATATCTGAACACCTTTCAAGTCTTCAGGAACTGATAACCTTGAATAATTCAAACCATAGGATGGAAAACTCCAGTAGCCAGAAAAATTGGCCTAAGTTGAATCAATATCCTACCTTTGATGGTGATTCTTCATCTTATTTGCAACACTTTATCCAAAGAATTGATAATTTAAAGAGATCTTATAAACTACATGATGAGGAAATTGTTTCTAAGCTAATTTCTTTATTTTCCAATGTAGCCTTGATGTGGTATGAATATGTTCTATTTGATAACAGCCATTATACATGGAATGATTGGAAATCCTTGATTGAGAATCAGTTTGGTGGTTCAAGATTCAGGTTGGCTCAGCAAAGACTGTATGAGAATACTAGATATGTATCCTCCTTTGTTGAAAACCCCATTGTTTTTCTTATGAAAGTAACAAAAATCCTAAGAGCAGTTGATCCAAAAATGTATTATGATATTTGGAGAGATAAAATCTTGTATGAATTGCCAAATTTTCTTAGATATTTAATTGTAGCTAGAACTGAGCATGTGAGGGAACATTCTTCTTTCATTAATATTTGTAATGAGGTAATACTCAACCATAGATATGAACCTAAGAATTACCTTGGTAAACCTTATAATGATCAGAATAAACCCTATACAAAGCTCCCTTAAAAATCTGGTAGACCATCTGCCCCAGTTGCACCTAAAAAATATGCAACAAATACTTGTTATAAATGTAACAAACCATGGCAAAAGGGTCATGTTTGTGACAAGAAAATTAATCTTGTTGAGCACAATGAGGACACTGATGAAGTTGAAATGAATGTCAATAATTCTTCTAGTGACTGTGAAAGTAATATCTCCTATGACAATGAATCCGGTAAAGATGTTTTAATGTTGGAACAGGATGTCCATTATTTAGATAATATATCTGAAGATTGTTTATTGGAATTATCTTCAGTAGAAAATACCGAGATAATTAAAGATATTACTAACAATCCTATAGCCATATCCTCTTTTAAGGCACCTGTTATCATTAATGGTAAAAATGTTGATGTAGTTCTTGATTCTGGTGCTGGAGGAAGTGTAGTGTCTGAAAAAGCTTTAGCTTCAGTAGATAAGGATTATTTGAATAAATTATTACCTATAACTTCTGAAAAATGGAGAGGGTATGGTTCTACCTTATTTCCTATTGGCAAATATAAAACCTCTGTATTCTTCAAATATAATGGTGGTTTTGTCAGAGCTATTTGTGAGTTTGTTGTCATGAAAAATGATAATTTAAGCAATTGGTTTATTATGGGTAATAATATTTTGACCATGTTTGGTGTGAAATTGGACCCAGCAAATAATTGCTTCACCTTGGGATTGAATGGCAAAAGAAAATTCAAAATTTCCTCCCCTAGAAAACCTTCTGGGCATCTGTTAAAGTCTTGTTACTCACTGATCCAGTGTAAAGGCAGACCAACAATTGAAATGGATGATTTATTAAATGAAATTAAAACTGCTTCTTTTGGTGATCAGTTAAATAGTGAAGAAAAGGATTGTATTATTGCCTCAATTACTTCTTTCCCTATGGCTTTTGCTCATGGTTCTCATGTCCTAGGAAATGTTCAGGAAGAAATGAAAATTACCTTATCCTGTAACTTGAATGATATTCCTCCTAGTATTAATAAAAAACCATATCCCGCTTCTCCAACAAAAAGAAAGGATATTGAAGATAATATTACCACATTATTAAAAATGAATATCATAGAGAAAGTGGATGTCACCCCCAAATATTGTGTCATCTCCCCAGTCTTGATTTCTTATGAAAAATATAAGGCTAGATTATGTGGAGATTACAGAGCATTAAACACTTATACTGTTGATGATATTTATCTTTACCCAGAATTAATTCAATTCATGCTACCTTGCAAGGTGCAAAATTTATTAGTTGTCTGGATGGTAACAAAGGGTATCATCAAGTTCAAGTTGAGAAAAATTCTCAGAATTTTTTGCTTATTGCCACTCATATGGGAATATATAAATATGTTAGAATGCCATTTGGCCCCAAAAATTTCCCTTCAGTTTTCCAAAAAGTCATGGATAACACTTTCCATCAGGAAATCATTGAAGGATGGCTCATGGTGTATATTGATGATATCATAATATTTTCTAAAACTTTTGATGAACATATGGTTCACTTGAATAGAGTTTATCAGAAAATGGATGAAATCAATGTGACCTTGTCCTTGAAAAAGTGTAAATTTGGTTTTCAATCTTTGAAAGTCCTTGGCTATGTTTTGTCAGGCCTAAAAATTTGTGTAGACCAAAACAAAGTTGCTGCAATTCAAAATGTGAAAGCACCAACTTCTGTAAGAGAAAACCAAAGTTTTTTGGGTATGTGTGGCTATTACAGGCAATATATTAAAAATTATCAGGTCATAGCCTTACCTCTTACCAAACTCACTAGGAAAGATGTTGCATTCATCTGGAATAGTGACTTTCAAAAAGCTTTTGATACTTTAAGAAGTTGCTTAATGACAGCCCCTATCTTAGCTCTTCCAGATTTTAACAAACCATTTGTCCTGTATACAGATGCTAGCTTTGTTGGTCTGGGTGCTGCCCTCCACCAGAAACAAATTATTAATAATAAATCCTCAGAGGTTGTAATTTGTTATATTTCAAGAACCTTGAGAAATAGTGAACTGAAATATGGTGCCACTCAATTAGAGTGCTTAGCAGTTGTTTGGGCTCTTGAGAAACTTCATTACTATCTAGATGACCAAAAGTTTGAGTTGGTAACTGACTGTAGTGCTGTAAAGTCCCTCTTAAACCTGAAAACACCCAATTGACATATGTTCAGGTGGCAACTTGCTGTTCAGGAGTGCAGAGGACAGATGACAATTATCCATAGGGCTGGAAATGTTCACTCCAATGCTGACATGTTGTCCAGACTGCCTCTGCCAAATAATGACTCCAATCCTGCTTATGTACCTGAAGATGAAACTGTTCATATTCATGGCATATTTATAGTTGATATGGAAGAAGATTTTTTACAATTAATACTGGATTCATATGATAAGGATTCTGATTTAAATAAATTAGTTACTATCTTAAATGATCCTAAGAATGCTTCAATTCAAGCATTGATTAAAACTCTTCCTGCAAAATATCAAAGTGCTTTGATAAAAGGAAAGTTTTTTATTGAAGATGGTTATATTTATTATAGAAGAAAGCTTACTAATGTAATTGTAATCCCCCCTTCTATGAAAGAAACTATCCTCAAACTTTGTCATCATGACATATTAGCTGGTCATTTTGATCTAGAAAAAACATTGATTAGAATCAAAAACACTGCTTGGTGGGCTAATATATCTGAAGATGCAAAATTATATGTTGAATCTTTTGATTCCTGCCAGAAATCTAAAAGTTTGACAGGTAAGAGAGCAGGATTACTACAACATATTGAAGCACCTAATGCTCCTTGGCAAATAATTAACATGGATTTTGTCACTGGTTTTCCTGTAGCATGTAAAGACAGTTATAACTCCTATTGGGTAATAGTAGATAGATTCACAAAAATTTGCAAATTTATTCCTACCCACAAAGATGTATCCACAAAAGAATTAGTTTTCTTATGGAGGTCTTACATGTTTAATATTATTGGATTCCCAAAAGCCATTATCTCTGATAGAAACCCAAAATTTACTTCTGAGTTTTGGACCTCTTTTATGGATATTTGTGACTGTGAGTTAAATTTATCTACATCTCATCATCCTCAGACTGATGGTCTAGCTGAAAGAATGATTCAAACTCTGGAAGATATGATTAGAAGGTATTGTGCCTTTGGTTTAGAATATAAAGACAATTACAGATTTACTCATGACTCGGTCACTCTATTTCCTGGTCTTGAATTTGCATATAATAGCACTGTTCATTCTGTCACTGAGAAAAAGCCTTTAGAGCTTTGGTTAGGTTATGTCCCAAACACTCCTGCTCAGATTCTCAATAATAAATTACCTAAGTTGGAACTACATCCTGGTGTAAAATCTTTTATGCAAATGCAACAGCTATGCAGAAAGCATGCTCAAAGCTGTATTGATAAAGCATTTTAATATGAAAAGAAAAGATGGGATAAATCCCATAAGGAATACACATTTAACAAGGGTGATGAAGTGTTGATCTCTACTGCCCATTTCAATTTACAAGGTAACAACAAATTAAAAGATCCTTTTGTAGGACCATTTGTTTTTAAAGGAATGGTTGGTGATAATGCAGTAGAAGTTGTATTGTATTCTCCATATGATAGAAAACATCCTGTTTTTCCCATTTCTTTGCTTAAACCTTATACTTCCAACAGTGACTTATTTCCCAAAAGAAGGGGAAGGCCTAAGAAAAACCCGCAGGAAGTCACAGAAACATCAGAAATTGATAAAATTCTCAATGATAGAATTATCACTTCTGAAAGAGGTATTGAATATTCATTGAGATATAAGAACAAATCATCTGAACATTATGCATGGATACCTGAAAAAAAATTTCAAATCTCTCTACTCTGTTAAAAAATTATAAAAAGAAAAAATCTTATCATTTTTTATTGTTTTTTTAGAGTGAGGGAGTGTCAGCCAGGCTATCTCAGGAGTCCAGTAATTTATACAATAAATTACTGTAATCATATAGAGGAGTAACATTATGTAATTACAAAAAATTATTAAAATAAAATTATAAATATTTTATGAATAAATAAAATAATTATTATACTTAATTTTATTATTAAATAAATTTTATTACATAAACAAATATAATATTCTATAATATCATGGAAAATTTGTATGTATAAATAAATTTTTTAAAATTATATTATAAGTGTAAATTTAACTTACACTGTAATTACAATTTTAATAATAACATTTATATAAACTAAGTACAACTTATCATATAATAATATCCATAAATATTTGGCGCTTCCTTGACCCTTAATTGTGTCACTAAAATTACTAAATAAATTAAAAAAAATTATTTAATATGATTAAATTTAATTTCTCATGTTAAATAAGTTTCTTTATTAAATTAATTAATTGTTTCAATTAATTTAATCATTAAATTACTTGGAATAGTTAAAATAATTAAATTACCTTTACTTATACTAAATGAAGATTATTTAAAAGCATAAAAATAATTCCTTTTATTTTAATTATACTTTTTTTGCTATTTTTATTCCCTCTTTAAAATTCTTTCTCATAGTTCTCATTTTCCATGTTCACGTAGTTATTTGCTATATTAGTTCTATTCTTTTATAGGAATTTCTGATGGGAAAAGATAATTGTTTAATCACGGGTTTATTTTTATTTTTTTAATTAAATTTTTTAATTATATCTTTCATATTATTTTACCTTTTTGTACTTACTATTGGAATGCTCCAGAAGATACTCTTGCCTATAAAAGGTGTTTGGAAATCTCTCTGGTAGCTCATTACTTATTATACACTCACTTAAACATATTTTAAATATACTACTTTTATTTATTATTTTTATTAGTTCTATATATCTAATTTAAATACTATATAAATAACTGTCAGCCAGGCTATTCCAGGAGTCCAGTAAATGATATGTAACTTATAAAACCTGAAAGAGTGGGTAAGAATTGTATTTAATGAATATAACTTAATATTTTATTGCATAATAAAATTATATAAGTATTTTATTATATACAAGTATTACATTAAATTTATTGGTTATATAAATTTTTATATACAGTTAAATTGAACATAATATAATATATTCTACAAATCATGGCGCATTTTTATGTATTTAATAATTATAAATTTATATTTAATTAATTGAAAAAACATATATTATAATTATAAGTGTAAAATTGACTTATAATATATTTAAATTAATTATTTAAATTTATATATTAAATAACACCTCTCATATAATACTAAACAATAATTAATGACGCTTCTTTTGACCCTTAAGTGTGTTAGAAAAAACCAATTAATTAATTTATACTAAATTGAGATTAATTACATGTTTTGTTGTGTCAAAGTATTTTTTGTTTCACTTAAAATATCCTTTAATCAGACTGTACTATCTGTTGGGAATTATTTTTCTCATAGTTCCTATGTTCCAATCTTGTTTAGTTATTCACTATTTTCACTTACTGATTTGGGAATTAATGGCGGGAAAATTGGATTCTTAATTGAGGTTTTAATTAATTGTTTCATGTTTTTCTCTATATTGTCATGTTTCATTTATCTTTGATATATTTGTTTTATTCTATTCTAATCATTGTATTTACAAATATAGTAGCGCTTCAGAGGACCCATTGCCTATAAAAGGGCCTTGGATAATCCCCTGTAGCCTGATCACTTATTAAACACTCAACAAATTAAATAACTATTTTATTACGTTTATATTTTTTTTATTAGTAATACAATTCTAATTAAAAGTCTATATAACAAATTAAAGGTTGCTTTAAGTCTGATAGTAATTAAAAGTGTTTGCCGCGCAGAACCCTTACATTGAATAATATTATTATTAATAAATACTAAGCTTTTGTCATCTCTCAAAGTTGCTCACCGTTGTTTTCCCTCTTAAATAAAATTAAATATACTATTACAAATTATTCCTTTTATTTTCCCTTGTCCTCCTCCTTCTCTCCTCCTTTTCTCCTATTTTTCTTACCTTCTTCTAGACGACTGACCGACAATAACTATAGGTTGCTTTAAGTCTAATAATACTATCATTGACTGTTGCGCATTGAACAATAACTATTAATTATAATATATTACAATTCAAATAAATTCTTTACAATTTTGTCAACCCTCAAACTCTCTCGTCGTCCTCTCTTCTCAAACTAAAAATATTTTATTTTTATTACTCATAATTATAATATATTACAGTTTCCCCTCCTCCTGTCCCTTTTACCTCTTCTTTTCCTCCATTCTTCTACACGACTGGCCGATATTTCCTATTTCTTTTCTCTTCTCTCTTTTTTTTTCTTTTTTCTTCTTTCCTTTTCCTTTCTTTCCTTTTTCATTTATCTTTTTCCTTTTTGCACTTATTTTGATTTCTTTTATTATTTTTTTTCCTTTTTTTTCTCTTCTTTCTTCTATCCTTTTTCTTTTTCCCTTTTTTTTTTGATTTATTTAATTATTTATTCTTTTTTTTCTTTTTTCTCTTTTCTTTAATTTTTTTTTCTTTTTCTTTTTTCTTTTTTACTTGCTCATTATTCCATTTTCTTTTTTCTTTATTCTCTTTATTTTATTTTCTTTTTTTTTCCTTTTCCTTTTTCTTTTTTCTTTTTTTTTTTACTTTTTTTATTTTATTTTTTTTTTTTTTGTTTTTCCTTTTTTTTATTCTTTTTTTTCATTTTTTTTTCTATATTTCATTATTTCATTTTTATTTTTTTCATTTTTCATTTTAGTTTTTTAATTTTTCATTTTTTCATTATCTTTTTTTCTTTTTCCTTTTTCGTTTTTCCTTTTTCTTTTTTCTTTTCTTTTTTTTTCTTTTTTTTATTACTTTTCTCTTTTTGCTTTTTTGTTTTTTCCTTTTTGCTTTTTGCTTTTTCTTTTTATTTTTTAAATTTTTCTTTTTTTTTTGTTTTTCTTTTTGTTTTTTGTTTTTATTTTTTTATTTCTTTTCTATTTTTTCTTTTTTCTTTTTTTTTTGATTTTTGATTTTATTTTTTTCGTTTTATTTTTATTTTTTTTGTATTTTGTTTTTTCTTTTTCTTATTTATTTTTTTCTTTTTTCTTTAAATCTTTTAATATTTTTCCTTTTTTCTTCATTTCTGTTTCTTTTTTCATTAATTCTTATTTTATATTTTCTTTATGTCTTTTTTTTATTTATTTCTTTAATTCTTTTTTTCTTTATGTCTTTTATCTTTTCTTTTTTTTTATTTCTTTAATTCTTCTTTCTTATTTCTTTAACTTGTTGTTCTTTATTTTTTTCATTGTTTATTTTTCTATAATCTTTAACTTTTTTTCTTTTTCCTTTTTTTCTTTTTTCTTCTTTCTTTTTTATTTTTCTTTTTTTCTTTATTTCTTTAATTCTTTTTCCTTTTTCTTTTTTCTTTTTTCTTCAATTCTTTTTTCTTTAATTCTTTAAAACTTTATGTCAACCTGGATATCCCCAGGACTGATTTAAAATTACTTATAAATTTTTTTAAACACGTGGACTATACATGAGAATAATAAATAAAACTACAGAAGTTGTATACATAAGTAAAAATCATGATAAAATACAATATACGCCAATAATAACACCTTATATACACACATATATCCACCTATTATAAGTCTTATGTACCTAATATTAAGTTGAAATATGTTTAGGTAATCTTAAGAACCTTAAATATAAGGCTACATAATTTTTAAGTAGACTTAAAGCTGTTGTTTTCATTTTTATATGTGAAAAACAAGAAATGTGCTTTAAATCACTTTAAAGTTGACTATATGTGCTATAAACTTAATAATATTAAAAATGCACTAATACAGATAAATTTTCTTAATTAGGACCATTAATTTGGCTACTCAAATTTATAAAAATAACACTTTTTAAATTTGGTGTTTTTTATGCCTGAAATTGCTTCTGTGTACTGGTCACTTACTGCTTGCATTTTTCCTGTGTGAATAGCTTCATTTTTAGCAAAGTTAGCTTTTTCGCATCATAATAACCCCACATTTTATGCTCACTGTGGAGAAACATGCTAAAATAGGTGACAGGTGCTTATTTAGTGTCCTAATTTAATTATAGGTGCATTGAACTTATTAGGGGGTATCAATGTTGACTGATCTGCAATTAAATTAAATGCGGATATAAATCATTATACCCCAATTATCATCTGTAATTATTTTTGCTAATAATTGGGTTATTAGACCTTCTACGTGTCAATGTTCACCAATATCTGTCATTTTTATACTCTATTTTTCATAAACACATCTTGGACAACTTTCTGGATATCCCATGCTTCCTGCCGTTCTGCACACTCCCATCCTGTCTATTCATTCTATCTGCTCAGAACAACTCCCCATCTCATCTTTTTTTTCTTTTCCTTTTCATCTTCAAATATCTCAACATGCCTTGTCATCATAGATTTTCTAAAAGGCAGTCTTCCCCCAGTTGTTCATCAAATTCCATTAATCCTTCTTTCCCCTTCTCAGCTGAGAAATCAAAGACTGTTCAACTAAAAAAAGATGATCATCTCATGCTTATCAACTTTCTAAAAATAAAAACTAATTATGATTCTTGTTTTGGCACTGAAAGTGCAACTTAAGTAGGATGGCTCCCTGCATCAAAATTCAATGTCTATCTTCTAATGGCCAAAGAATTACAAAATAAGATAAAGGGAAGGATTGAACCTTTTCCTAGACAGATTTCTGAATGTTTCAAGCATTACTGAGCCAAATACAAGAAGGAAAAACACTTTCATTTTCTACTGGTTTTGATACTACTGACATTGATATCAGTAAGGGCATAAAATCCATATATGATAAACTTGAATCTCTATGTCCATAATTTAAAAAGATGGATGCTATTTTCAGAGAGCAAACTGATTTTGATCCTTCCAACATGTTGGATGGTGAAGATTCTATCTCCAAACATGATGTTGAAAGAAATATTTTCCCATCATCTACCTCCACTCAAGCCTTCCCTGTTCTAAATTCAAAAAATCTAGATATCTTTCCAATAGATCCTTATGGTGATATAAACCAATGTGATCTCACTCCAGTAAGTTTTTATTTCTTGTCTAGTTGTTTTATTTTTTTTATTTCTAAAAAGGATAATTAACAAGCCCAGGATCCTCAAGCAAGTGAGTCTGAAGCTTGCATCAATGATAATGAGGAAAATTGTACCTCCAAAAAAAGCAAAGACCATCAACTAATTTGAATTTAAACAGTCAAATAAATCAAAATAGAGATAGTTTTTCCCAAATTCCTTTTTCTTCCATTGATGATTTTCTGGAGAAGCATGAATCCGGTAAGTGATAGTGTACCTCTTTATAATTATATGAGCTTTTCTTATCTTTTTTTAATATTCCTTTTCACTCTAGGTAAAGTTGAAGTTGCAAGAGATACTTTCAACTTTCAAAAGAAACAATACGAGCTCTCTTTACGAAGGTATGATAGGGCACCAGACTTGGAGGAGAAGAAATTGGAGCTTTTTTTTACAGAGGTATAAAGGGGTACAAGACTTGGAGGAGAAGAAATTCAAGCTTTCTTTAAAGAGGGATGAGAGGGCACATGAATTGGAGGAGAAGAAATTTGAGATAAAGAAGGAGAGGGAGGCTCTTGAGTACAATTTCCCATTGGATCAAATGAAACTCAAGTATCAACCTGAAGATGGTTCAAAAAAGAAAAAAATTTTGGGAGAATGTGTTAAAGCTAATAAATCTATTGAAGAAGTTGAATGCTTAATGAAAATTTTTGGTAACTAGTTTTTTCATTTCTTTAGAAAGTTTTCTTGATAGAATGCATTAAAGCTAATAATCAATACTCAGCACACACTTCTCACTGAGATGTGAAACATTTTATTGCAACATTATAGATTATTTGTTTTTTGGTTAAATAAATTTTGATTATTTCTTTTTGGTGATAATTTCTTATGTGCTGACTTTTTAAAGGTCTTGATTTTAGATGATTTTTTTTTGCGAAAATTTGAAAAACTTTTATATTTTTTCTTCTTTACATTCAAATCCTTAATTTTACTTTTCTAAGTACAGGTAAGTCAACAAAACTCTATATTGATTTTAAAATATGGCAATACCCTCCCCTGCATTTTATTGAAGCAAGGGGTGGGTATGACCAAAATTTTTCTAAGTCATCAATTTCACATGTCAGATTTAAAAATTTGGCAATACCCTCTCCTTCATTTTATTGAAGTAAGGGGTGAAAGTCACCAAAAGTTAATATAATTACATAAATCAATATATAAACAACTAATATATATCAATTTCCCTAGTCTTAAAGGAATGAAAATTCCTCTGGCCAAAATATGGATACATCTAGAAAAAAATGTATGGGACTTTCCACAAGTGTAGGCTGAGGAATCTCATAAAAAAAATAAATGTTGTCATGATTCACATTTATAAAACTAGTCTTTAGAAGAACCTTTAGCTAAAAGAACATAAGATTTGAATAAACCTAACCCTAATTTTGAGTCTTATTTTCAAAATTGCACAAAAATTTAAAAGTTGATGATGAAAATTCCAAGAGGATGGAGATATAAGCCTATATCATTATCAGATAAGAGTTTCAGAAGCCTTATTCTCTAATTATGCAATATAAAAACATAAAATAAATTAAGTAAAATTAGGAAAAAAGGGCTCAACTTTTAAGGTCAAAATCTCAGCAACCACTAAACCAAATTAAAACCTTTTTGTGGGAAATGAACCATAGGTTTCAAAAGAATCTTCAGGTAAAGGAAAAGTGATTTAAATAAACCTAACCCAAATGTTTTACATAAAAATATGCAATAAAAAAACTGAATTGGGAAAAAAAGGCTCAAATTTAAATCTCAATATCTCAGCAACCACTGAACCAAATTTAAATCTGTTTGTGGGAGATGAAAGGCAGTCATCAGAAGAATCATCAGTTAAAAGGACATTAGATTCGAATAAGCTTAACCCTAATTCCAAGTCTGATTTTCAAAATTTTACAAAAACTTGAAAACAAAGTAATGGAGATGAGAACAAGAAGAGTTTAATGAGTCCACTGTTATCCAGATAAGAGTCATGCATATATTTAAGCATGAAGTTTTCATAGAAGGAAAGAGATATCATTTAGGATTAAAATTATGGAGATTAAACTTACCTTAATTGAAAAGTACAAAAAATAGTATGAGAAAGAATGATGGTGGAATTTGGGGGAAATTGAATATGGGGTAAGTGAAATGCATAAAGAATGTGCAATGTATATGTTTTAATGACATGGAGCCAAAGAAAGTGAAATGGGTGAAAGGGGGGATAATGACCATTTTAAGGAGGAGTGATGAGTAGGGTGATGGAGCTAAAAAATAAAGAAAAGAGGGAGAGAATAAAAAGGTTAATTTTACCATAAAAATCAAAAATAACCACCTACAGAAAAAATTTAGATACAAAAAAGAAAAAAAAAACAGAAGAAAAACAAAAAAAATATAATTAGAAATCAAAAATTCAAAAAAATGAATTATATGGCTTACCTGGAGAGATGAGATGAGAAAATAAATAAAACCAAATTGTTTGAGGGATCTTTGAGGAGAGGAGGAAAGGATATGAGGGATGAATGAAAAAAAGAAACAGTGAAAAATTTTGCAATTGCAGAAAATATGTGATTACATGTTGAGCTGGTGAATGAAAAAAATGAGAAATCAAAAAAAGAAACATTCAGTGTAAACTCAAAATAAAAATGAATATGCAAAGAACAAATACACCAAACCAAGTCAATAAAAAACACAAGCTCAATATCTGGAGAATATGAAAAAAAAATTAAAAGGGTTGTGTTTCAAAATGTTGAAGGGTGATTGGAGTAATGACAGAGTGTATGCTGGTGGAAAGAATGTTTTGTGATTTAAGGGAGGGGAAAGCTGGTGCAGTTTTGGGATCCTCTTCTTCATAAAGATCATTGAAAAGTCATATAAGTTAAAGTGTCTTGCAACCCAGAGTCAGATTCAGTGGCTAAAACTAAAGTGATAGAATTCATAACTGTGTGAAGTTTCTTTCTAGTAGATAGTTGCTTCATTATTTTTGGTAGAAAGGGTTTTTGGTAGAAGGTTTAGGGGATGAGTGGGAAGTGGGAATTCACCACCAAATGAGCAGGTGGGGTGTGTAGATAGAAAAAAATGGTATGTTTTAACCAACAAAATTAAGTAGCATGGAGTGATGAGACACATAAGGATGGCATCTGAAATTATAAGTCATGTCACTTACTTTCAAATCAATCATGGATGTGATGAGTTTGGGATCAGGAATTAGGAATGGAAATTGGGGTATAAGAGGAGGGATAATGCATTATTATTTACACACCCCACCTGCTCATTTGGTGGCAAATTCCCATTTCCCACTTCCCACTAATCACCTAAACCTGCTAGTGACAATAATGAAGCACCTCTCTACTAGGAAGCAATTCACTGAGCTATGAATTCTATCACTTTAGTTTTAGCTTCTGAATCTGATTCTGACTCTGGTTTGGAAGACGCTTTAGCTTATATGTCTTATCTCTCCAAAAAGTGTTACATCATACCAAGGGGGCCAAATCTTTATCATGATACCAGATGTGATCTCCTCTCCATTCTCAACATTCCTCAACTAAACTTCACTCAAATATTTTGAACTTCTCCTGATTCTTTTTTTAAACTTTCTCAACTCATCTCCAATCATCCTATCTTTCATAATAATTCCCATAACAAACAGTGTGATCCTGCCTTTCAAGTTGCTGTCGCACTATTTTGCTTTGGTTCAAATGGAAATGGTGCTTTTGTAAGACGTTTAGATAATCTCTTTACCATAGGATATGGTACCATCAAGTTATACACCAGGCGCTGCATGATTTTAATCCTTTCTCTCAAGTGTCAAGCACTTGCTTGGCCAACTCCACAACAGCAACTTGAATCCTCTCAAGTAATGCAAGCTGAAGGTTTCCCTGGATGTGTAGGTTTTGTTGATGCTACAACTAAAGCCATATTCAAAATGGTTGGTGCAGTTTTACTAAAAAATTCAAAACTTTTTGTCAGCTCAATTGACATTTGACAGCAAACTTAGCTTCTCTTCACCAAAAATTTGCCAGTTTCTCTGTCAAATGTCAAGCATTCTGTCTAAATGTTGCGACTCCTTTTGAAAAACTGCACCAACCATTCCGAATTTGGCTGTATACCTTTGATTCAAAAGCCTTCTCATGATGGAAACCATCATTTTGATTGCAGAAAAAGGTTTCTTCAAAATGTTCTCCAATTTCTCATCTTTCATAAAGTAACTTTTTATCTTCTTTGTAGATACTCTATTGCTTTTCAACTTGTCTGTGATGTCAAAAAAAAGGTTATTTCTTTTCATAGTTGCTGCCCTGGCTCATGTCATGAATCTTCTGTCTTCCAAAGAATGAAGATTTCTCAAAGTCCTGACTCATACTTTGACAAATCTCAGTACCTCCTTGCAGACTCAGAATATGCAAGTTGAAAGTACATTATACCGGCTTTCTGTGGTTAAACCTTAGAAAATGACCCCAAAACCACCTTTAATTATCACCTTTCCCGATCAAGATTACAGATTGAACATGCTATTGGGATTTTAAAGGGAAGATTTTCTAGTCTCAGGGAACACAGAATCCAATTTCAAAAAAAATGGAAATAAAAACTGCAAATCATTGGATAATGACTTGCATTATACTCCACAATATCCTAGCTGATTTAAAAGATGAGTAGAATGATCTTTATGAAGAAGAGGATCCTGAACCAGCACCAGCTCTCCCATCCCTTGAATCACAAAACATTCATTCAACCGGCATATGCTCTGTCATTATGTCAATCACCGTCCACCATTTTTACACACAAACCTCTTAATTTTCTGTTTTCATACTCTCCAAATTTCCACTTTGTATACTTTCTTCACTTGGCTTGGTATTTTTGTTTGTTGTATATTCATTTTTTTTGGAATTTACAGTGAATATCTCTTTTTTGGATGGCTTATTGGTTTTCTTTCACAAGCTCAACATGAGATCACATATTTTCTGAAATTGCATAATTTTTTACTGTCTCTTTTTTTCATTCTTCCCTCATATCCTTTTCCTCTTCTTCCCCAACATCCCTCAAACAATTTGGTTTCATTTATTTTCTCATCTCATCTCTCCAGGTAAATCATTTTATTCTTTTTTTGATTCTTTGAGTATTAATTATAATTTTTTTTTGTTTTTTTCTGTTTTTTTATTATTTGTATCTAAATTTTTTTTGTAAGTGGTTATTTTTGATTTCAATGGTAAAATTAACCTTTTTGTCTCTCCCTCTTTACTTTCTTTTTTAGCTCCATCACCCTACTCTTCATCCCTCCTTGGCATAGTCATTATCCCCCCTTTCCCCTATTTCACTTTTTTTTTTTGGCTCCATGTCATTAAAACACATACATTTCACATTCTTTATGCATTTCACTTACTCCATATTCAATTTCCCTACAATTCCAACATCAATCTTTCTCACTCTATTTTTCCTACTTTTCAATCAAGGTAAGTTTCATCTACTTTTTTTCATGCCTATATGATATCTAATTCCTTTTATGAAAATTTCATACTTAAATATATGTATGACTCTTATCTGGATAACAGTGAACTTATTAAACTCCTTTTGTTCTCATCTATATTACCACTTTTCAAGTTTTTATAAAATTTTGAAAGTCAGACTCAGAATTATGGTTAGGTTTATTTGAATCTAATGTTCTTTTTGCTGAAGATTTTCTTGAAGGCTACCTTTCATTTCCCAAAAACAGATATGAATTTGGTTCAGTGGTTGCTGTGATATTGACTGTTAAAGTTGAGCCTTTATTTCCCAATTTAAATTTTTATTTAATTTTTTATGTAAAAAATTAGGGTTACATTTATTTAAGTCACATGTCCTTTAACTGATGATTCTACTAAAGCCTATCTCTCATTTCCCACAAGCAGGTTTGAATTAGGTTCAGTGGTTGCTGAGATTTTGACCTTTGAAGTTGAGCCTTTTTTTCCAAATTTCACTTATCTTATTTCATGTTTTTATATTGCATAATTAGAGTATAAGGATTCTGAAACTCTTATCTGATGATTATCTAGGCTTTTATCTCCCTCTTTTTGGACTTTTCATCATCACTTTTCAATTTTTTGTGCAAACTTGAAAAGTAGTGTCAGAATTATGGTTAGGTTTATTTGAATCAACTGTCCTTTTAGCTGAAGATACTTTAAGGTTAAATAAACAAAATAAATTTTGTGAGTTTTATTTTTTTGGTTTTTGATACAATTTTTTTTTATTCAGAGAAAAAGTACAATTTTTTTTTTTTTGGTTTAATTTTTTGATTATAATATTTTTTATTAATTTTTTCAAGGACTTTGGAAACCTTTTGGCACTTTTCATGCAATTTTTGGGGAGGTTTTAGGGGACTTTCAGGACACTTTTTTTTGAAACTTTTTGAAACCTTTTTGAGCACTTTTGGGAGTCTTTATTGGCAACATTTGGGGCTCTTTTGTTTAACGTTTGGGACAATTTTTCGGCAATTTTTGAGACTATTTCTTTCAGGTAGTTTGAGAAGAGATTTATAGGTAAGTTTCATCCAATTTTGTTTAATTTTTTCTTTTAGATTGATATTTTTGTTTTTTTTAGAAAAAAATGATTGATAATCTAGACTCATCTAAAAATAAAGAAAAGGTTTTCCTCAAACTCATCCCTTTTGTCACTTACCTCAATATCTTCATCTTCTCTTTCTTTGCTTTCTTCAATATCATCTCTTTCAAAGCCTGGTCACACTTGAAACTACATAAGAGAAAAACAATTTTGTTCCAAATTTACAGGCACTTCTACTGGTTTCAGTTACTTCAAAACTAGATTCTTACAAAAAAAACTTATCCAAAAAAACTACCTGAAAATATAAATTTTTTTCCTGAGCCTATAACCAATAAATAATTAAAGTCAAGTAACAATGAAGAAGATAAGACTGGAAATAAAAAAAATTGCAGTTTTTTCTAATTCTTTCAAACCTCAATTTATTTTTTAGATTCAATCATTTGAAGAAAATATGAATGAAACATTTCAAAATTTATCAGATCTTATATCAAATTTGTATCAAATGGCCTTAGCTTGTCAACCTTTATCAAACAAGAATATTCTTGGAGGTTTCATGTATGGTATTGGTTGGAGACTAGGATATGACAAAGGTTTTTCACTTGGTAAGCTTATTTATAGATGAATGAGTATAAAAAAAATTATTATTCTTTCTACAGGTATTTATTCTTTAGTCCAAGATCTTACTGCCCAGGAAATGAAAGAAGATTTAAAAAAAATGGGACTCCTTGTCAACATTAAACCATTTTTTAGCTCATCAATTAAAGAATCTATGTCAATATGCTTTTGAATCTAATCATCAATTGGCAAAACAGTTTAGAGTCCCTAATTGGACAGATTCAGAATGGCTAAAACTTGTTGATGATGATATTTTCGCTTCTAATGTCACGGTAACCTTTGGTGGTTTTTATAACAAAATTCACATGGATAAAAACAATCTCAACTCACTCACATTTGAAATATTCTCATACATTAATCCAAAAACTGGTCTTCCTATCCCCTCACCCTCCTCATCTACAAAATGCCATGGTATGTACTTTCCAGACCATTGATGCATTATTGACTTTGGAATATGAAACGGAATGATTGCAGCAATTTGGTATTTGAATCTTCACAATCACCAGACAACTAAAGCACTACCTGGCTTAGAATCCTGTGAAGAATTCACACATTTTGGATATTCATTTCAAATCAATAGGGAGCTGGTCAATAGGATCAACAAGGTAAGAGAAAAAGGTGAGGTAAAACAAAAAACATTAGGTAGAAAGAAAAAGTATTGGGTGTAATATAGGTTGTCAACTTTTATTTTTATTTCACAAATTAACATTTTACAAGTCATATATTATAATCTACTTACCTAAATTAATGAGCCATTGGCCGTGTGTCATATAATGGTAATCATGAGGAAATATGTTTTTCTCATGGGGTTAATGTATACATCTGTGTTTGATTTCATTGACTTTAGTCACAGACAATTTACATTCACATTTTTAATTGAATTGTCATTAATTTAGGTCTGTTAATTATCTTATAAGGCTGCTTTTCATGTTAATTTATGCAATGAACATAAATTTTGGCAATCTATGCCCCTACTTCAATAACACACAGGGGAGAGTATTTCCATTTTTTTTGTCATAAATTTTTTTCTGACTTAGAAAAAAAATGGTGATCCCCACCCCCTGTTATGGTAAAACACAGGGGAGGGTATTGCCATTATTTTTTGTCATAAATTTTTTTCTGACTTAGAAAAAAAATGGTGATCCCCACTCCCTGTTATAGTAAATAGCGGGGGAGGGTATTGTCAAACAAAATTAAGGACACTCTAAAGTTCAGGAGAGGGGATTTCTAGCAGCTCACCCCTAGATTTCCCATGGTGAATCTTTCAAATCACATTTAGGAGTGTGTGCCAAAGATTGATTATTAGCTTTAATGCATTCCATCAAGAAAACATTGTAAAAGAAATAAAAAAACTAGTTATAAAACATTTTCATTAAGCTTTCAACTTCCTCAATAGATTTATTAGCTTTAACACAAACTCTTAAGAAATCTTTTTTTGAACCCTCTTCAAGTTGATACTTGAGTTTCATTTGATCCCATAAGAAATTGTACTCAAGAGCCTTCTCCTCTCTCTTTATCTCAAATTTCTTCTTCTCCAATTCATGTGCCCTGTCATCCCTCTTTAAAGTAAGCTTAAATTTCTTCTCCTCCAAGTCATGTGCCCTCTCATCCCTCTGTAAAGAAAGCTCCAATTTCTTCTCCTCCAAGTCTGGTGCCCTATCATACCTTCGTAAAGAGAGCTTGTATTGATTCTTTTGAAAGTTGAGAGTATCTCTTGAAACTTCAACTTTACCTAAAGTGAAAAGGAATATTAACAAAAGAAAAGAAAAGCTCACTTAATTATTAAGAGGTATGCTATCACTTACCAGATTCACATTTCTCCAGAAAATCATCAATGGAAGAAAAAGGGGTTTGGGAAAAACTATCTCTGTTTTGCTTTCTATGACTGTTGAAATTCAAATAAGTTGATGGTCTTTGCTTTTTTTTGGAGGAAACATTTTCCTCTTCGTCATTTATGCTAGCTTCAGACTCACTTTCTTGAGGATCTTGGGTTCATTCATTAGCCTTTTTAGAAATAAAAAAAATAAAACAACTAGACAAGAAATAAAAACTTACAGGAGTGAGATCACGTTGGTTTATATCACCATAAGGATCTATTGGAAAGCTATCTAGATTTGTTGAATTTAGAACAGGGGAGGCTTTAGTGGAGGAAGAGGATGGGAAAATATTTCTTTCAACATCATGTTTGGAGATAGCATCTTCACCATTCAACATGCTGGCAGGATTAACATCAGCTCACTCTCCAAAAATAGCATCCATTGTTTTAAAGTATGGACATAGAGATTCAAGTTTATCATCTATGGATTTTATGCCCTTTCTGATATCAATGTCAGTAATACCAAAACCAGCAGAAAATGAAAGTGTCTTTGCCTTCTTGTATTTGGCTCAGTAATGCTTGAAACATTCAGAAATCTGTCTAGGCAAAGGTTCAATCCTTCCCTTTATCTTATTTTGTAATTCGTTGGCCATTAGAAGATAGACATTGAATTTTGATGCAGGGAGCCATCCTACTTTAGTTGCACTTTCAGTACCAAAACAAGAATCATAATTAGTTTTTATTTTTAGCCAGTTGATAAGTATGAGATGATCATCTTTTTTTAGTTGAACAGTCTTTGATTTCTCAGCTGAGAAGGGGAAAGAAGGATTAATGGAATTTGATGAACAACTGGGGGAAGCCTGCCTTTTAGAAAATCTATGATGACAAGGCATGTTGAGATATTTGAAGATGAAAAGGAAAAGAAAAAAAAGATGAGATGGGGAGTTGTTCTGAGCAGATAGAATGAATAGACAGGATGGGAGTGTGCAGAACAGCAGGAAGCATGGGATATCCAGAAAGTTGTCCAAGATGTGGTTATGAAAAATTGAGGATAAAAATGTCAGATATCGGTGAACATTGACACATAAAAGGTCTAATAACCCAATTATTAGCAAAAATAATTGCCGTATAATGATTTTTATCTGCAATTAATTTAATTGTGGATTGGTCATCATTGATACCCCCTATGATATGCACTAATTTCATTAATAACCTCTAGTTTGGCGCCTTTAATTCACTAACATGCTTAACTTCACCTAAATTAGTCAAGGAATTACCCATGTAAGCGCCTGCCAAGGACTGCATGTAGTTACCCCACATCTCATGCCTTTTTTTAGTTTTTAAGTGGCTTCTCAGTCAATATTGGTAATTTTTGAGTGGGGATTTCATGTAGTTTATTGTCATAATTAGCCCCATCATTTCTACTGTTAATCCCACTTAATATTGAGTAATATTTAGTCTTATTATTTCCCTTTTTAGTCTTTTATTTTAAGTTATTAAATGCATACACTGTCTTTTTTGCTTATTCTTTATATTTGATGGATTATCCCTATTACTACAGGATTTTGGCGAGTGATATCATTCTAATTATGTTATTGGTCACTCTTTATGTTGTTGGAAAGGTGTATTAGCTGGAATGAGGCCTCATTTGCCATGTATAGAGATGGTAAATCAAGGGGCTCATTGGAGGAATTATTGGGTATAATAGGAGGGGGTTTTTGGTCTTGTTTTCTACATTCTTTTATCATTACAATCAAATATATAACCAATGCAATTACAATACATATCAATAGTACTTTTAAAGTCTTTGAATAGTATATGGATTATTACATCTATTTTTCTACCAACTATAAGATTTTAAGCCATATATAAGTAGTGAGATTTAAATTACTGAGAACCTTATATTGAGTTATATTTTAATACTTATTGGATTTTTACTACAGTATTCATATAGGACCATTAAAATCTTCTAGACAACTGACTATTTAAGCTAGTTCACGTCTCTGTGCTTGATATCAGCCTAACACTTTAATTCTTTAATTCTTTTTTCTCTAATTCTTTTTCCTTTAGTTCTTTTTTCTTTAATTCTTTTTTCTTTTTTCCTTAATTCTTTTTCTTTAATTCTTTTTTCTTTAATTCTTTAATTTTTTTATTTTCTTGTTTGTTTTTTATTTTAGAAAATTATGGATCCTGATGATGTTTTCTTGTAATTTACGAGCAAGAAGCCACTGACTCCTCATATGAGTGATATTATTTCAAGAATGGCACTTGCATGTTCGATTGAAAATTATACTTCATACCATTTGAAAGCTCTTTACACACCTCTTTACTGAATCATGTTCAACTACAGTCAAAGGGGAAGACTTAAAAACTTATGCAAAAATTGGCTTTGTCTTTCAAGATAGCACCTATGAACATGTAAGAAATCTGTCAAAATCTACTAGGCAACTGTAAGAAAAGAATAGGGACATTTTCTAATATTCTTACCTTAACTTATTTTTTTCAGAGCTGTTTATGTCTTTACCCACAAGTTGTGTTTTTACTAAAAGATTTACAGCCAGAAAGCTTCACACCAATTTCTTGTACAAACAATAAAAAATTTACTTAACTGAGAAATACCAAAGTTGGTTATTCATTGATTTCAAAAAAAAACCCTATTCTGGACTGACAACTCTAGTTTTGAGGATGAGAAAGATTTCCAACCAGGTTTTGGTTTGGTGTGAAATTGGGGATCTTTTTTTAAAAAAATAATGTATCCAGTCTTCATTAAAAAGCGGATCCACCTCGATCATGATATGGAGTGCGTTTGTTTTCAATGACAATAAAGCACTTCTAGTATTTCTTCCTTCAAACTAGCAATTGGGTGAATAAATTCACCAATCATGTTTACAATAGCTTTCTCCTTTATTGGATCACTAGAGTGGATCCTCACAACTGCCTCCATCTTCTGGAGGATAATGCACAGGTGCCCACCTCAAATGTGTCTAACAATTTCCGAGCTATAATCAACCTTTACAACTCATTTTGACAGCATAATCAATGGATTTAGATTCCATAAATAATGATTAGATATATCTAGACTGTAACATCCAAAAATAGTACCCACCCAAAATGTGGTTGAGATGTGTTAAGTCATGCAGCAAGCATGGGATCGTTTTCTCTCTAAAAAAACTGCAATGATATGTTGAGTATCTTCCAAAGAGAATCTTGGAAGAAATAAAAAAGGACACTATGAAAAATAGATTTTTTTGGAAGTAATAAAAAATGACATGACGAAAAAGAACAAACGATTGAAGGAAATAAAAACAAACTGATGTTAATTGTAATTTTTAACGCAGTGAACGAGTAGTGCCAAAAAATCTAAGAGTCAGAGGAGGGGAGGGATATTGAATATAGAAGCGTGATGCATATTCACTTTTTTGGGGAATGATATTTTGGCCCTTGTGTGAGTGCGCCTTTGTGAAAGTGGACGATGGCCAACAGCAGACCAGGTAAGAGGGAGATCATCATAGTTCATCCTGCAAAACCAAACTGACCACGCTTCATTTGAACTTTGTTGATTGGATCATCCATCCAGACAAACTCAATTTCACTCAAAAACTCATTCGAGATGGTAAACTCACGGTTCTTGAACTGGTCAACCGACTGAGAACTTTACATGCCGAGCTTTCTCGGCTCGAGCAGGAACAAGTTGACACTCATTCGCTCCAATCTGTCCGCACTCAGTTGATCCATCATTCCCTTCTCACCCACAAGGATCGGCAAGTCACCGCCCTTGTTGGCTGCTGTCTCGCTAATCTCCTGCGTCTTTACGCGCCCAATGCGCCCTATACTGGTCAAGAGCTCAGAGTGAGTGTTTTTGGTTTAATCCATCATCAAGTCACATCTTATCTTATCTAATCTAATCTAATCTATTCTAATCTAATCTAATCTTATCTAATCTAATCTAATCTTATCTAATCTTATCTTATCTTATCTGATTCATATCAAAGCAAATCTTCCTTTTCTTCTTCGCCCAACTTAAAAATCTCGCCTCTTCCCCTGACAAAAATCCTCTCTATTCTGATTGTCAGTTTTCTCCCTTTTTTCTTTCCTTTCTCCAATCCATTTTCATTCACAACATCTTTCTGTCCGTGCAGATACCTATTTATTGGATTCCCTTTCCACGGTCCAAAGTATCGTCTTGGTTTGCGATGTCCCTAACAGTGAAGAACTCGTCGTCGACATCTTCAAGCTCTTGTTTAGCATCGTCAAGTGCACTCTTCTTTTCCTTTGTGTCCTCATATCTCTTCATCCCAATGCTCATCCCCTGGTTTGGTTTTCTAATTTATTTACCAGCACCGACATGCAACAAAACATCTCCATCTTGTTTGCTGATCTCCTTCAACAAATCATCAACCAATACGAGTACTCGTTACCTGCAGAGTGCACATCCCTCTTGTTATCCCAATTCAGCTCTGCCACTATTAAATCAAATCCGGCTGCCTTTCGTTTGGCTTCAGATGTTTGCAATCAAACTGAAGATAAGCTGCAGCGTGATTTTTCTCGGTATTTTAATGACATCTTGAGCAATGAACGCGTCTCTGGGCAGGATTCTGATGTCCGTGATGATGACAAGCACGTTGAAAATGATGATGACGATGATGATGACAGTGACAGCACCGTTACTCGGCCCCGAAAGTCAAAACGATTACCAAGCGCTAAACTACAACGCATCCAACAAGCCCACGAACTCATTCAAGCCATCTACTCTGCCAGTCCTGGTGTTTTATTGAATGTCATTCCGTTGCTTGAAGCCCAGCTATTATCTGATCAAGCCGACTTGAGACTCACAGCAACCAAGACGCTAGGAAAAATGTTTGCCACTCATCAGTTACCTCATCCTATCAGAATAGGTATGGGCTCTCTTCCGTCTTCTTCTACAATGACAGCTGGATCTTCGACTATCAGCCGGAAAGATCTGGCGAGTCGTTACCCATCAACTTGGAAACTTTGGTTAGGACGTTCAAAAGATGTTGACGCGACCATTCGTGTCGAAGTGGTCCGTTCGATCAAAGCTATTTGGGAATCAAATGGCCATCTGAGTAAAGATTTGAATTTGTTGCTATGGATGAAATTGGTTGATATTGATGAAAAAGTTCGGATCGAATGCTGTAAAGTCTTGGCTCAAATCGAATTTGAAGTCGTTTTACATTTAGTTGAAGTTAAAGTCTTGAAGAGGGTCGCTGAAAGATTTAGTGATCGCAAGGTTGCGCTCCTTTTCTTTCTCTTTCTTTTTTTTTCTCTCTCCCAATTTATGAACTTCTTCTCACTGCATATTCCAATCTCAATCTCCTTTCTTGACGGTATTGTATCAGTCAGGCTGATATTTTAATCAATATTATTTTGACATTTATATTCTCAGGCTTCAGTGGAGGAGGTTGCACTGGAAGCTCTTGGAAAACTCTACTCTTTGGCTTTTGGGGAAATGTGAGTTATTCGTTATTTTCATCATATTGTGCAGGTACCATTCGGAAATCTGAACACATTTTTGAGCGCACTTAGTGAAGATGGTGAACCTCGCACTGTGACTCAGTTTGGTTGGATACCTAATGAAATATTAACAGCCATTTATGAGGAACATCCCAAACTTAGGTATGGAATTAATTTTTTACTTTCCATAGATCTTTTTGCCTCTACCTCAAATAATTCAGGTAATATTCTTATGAATTTTCGCTTGTGGCTTTTTTTTAGAGTGTTAGCAGAAAAATGCCTATCAAAGTGGATTTTACCCGTCCCGAAACCTGGGAGTGAAGAAAAAGCATGGGTTGAGCGCACTCTTGTTGTTTCTGAACCACTTAATACTGTCGGACTACTCAAGTTGAGGAGAGTATCCAACTTGGCTGATAGGTTTGCCATTTCAAAACTATGTTCATGTTCATATATAGAATCAACCTGAGCATCACTAATGCATTGTTCTTCGTGATAATAAATGAAGTAAACCGACCATGTTTGATAAATTTCTGCAAGTTTGTAAGCAATTAAATGTTAGTTCATAAAAATCTTGTCTTTTTGCCCGTCTCTCACTTTATGTGTGTAGTGCTACTAAGTAACTTGATTTTTTATAGGGCGGCGGTGAGACTGTTTCGGAAGGTGAAGATTTCAAAAAGCAATTAGTTAATGTTATTCATCACATATCAGGTAAGGATGTTTTATTCAGCTTTTTTTTCACCACAAACAAAGGGGGGGACTTGTATGCCAGTCCCCCCCCCCCTCTGTTTTTCTATAGCGCTTTTTCAGTGCTTGTTAACTGTTTTTTATATACATATATTTGATAGCCTCTTTTCCCGAACCAACAAAGGCATCGGAAGACTTTCATCAGTTTGCTGAAATAAATGATCAGCGAATCCTTGCACTACTCACTAAACTAAGCGATCCACAGATTGATTTTAGTACGATGGTAAAGACTTATGTAAGCTTTCATCGAGTTTTTCTTTTACCTGGTGCATGTAACCTTTCGCCAATATATATATATATTTAACTCCATAATTATTTTTTTCAGCAAGAGTGTCATAAAAAAATTGCACAAGTCTTACCATCAAGTTTGGAAACTTTGGAAATCTTTATAATACGCTCATCTTATTTAATATTTAACCACTCTTTCATACCCATATTGATTGAAAAAATGAGTTCGGAGGATTATCATATGGCAAAAAATGCTAAACGGGTACTAAATTTGATTTCAAGAGGGTGTCCGGTTATGTTGAAAGAGCATTGTCAAGGGCTGATTCAAAGGTTGAATGATGTGTATAAAGACGTAACGAGTTGTTTACTTGTTGGGTTAAGTGAGTTTAGTCGGTTAGATGGTGAAAGTTTGGGTTGTAAGCCGTGAGTTTCTTTTCGTTTTTTTTTTGGGGGGGGGGTTGTGCTGGTGACTGAAAAAACGTTTGACTTTTTTATAATTCTTCTCTTATTTTGATGCCCCTTTTCACCAACCTCCACTCTTTTCTTTCTTTCTCTTTCTTTTTTATTTTGGTTCGTTTGATTTCCTTTAGGCAATTTGTGAAACAATTGATAGAGTTGGCTACAGGAAAAAACCCTCTTCATGCTAAACATGCAGCCACTATATTATCTACGGCTAAAAGTCGTGTGAAAGGCTGTAAAGAAGCTTACGAGGTTTGTTGTTTTTGTCTTAAAGTGGCTTCTGTTTTTTGGGAGCGATAGGTTGTTTACCCTTTCTTTTCTTTTTTTTGTCTATCTATCGACTGGGAATATCGTCATAGCTCATTGTTCGTGATCTTTCGAAAAAAGAAGTTGGTTCAGTCAAGCTGGTGGCTCACCTTAGTGCTCTAGCTAGAATTACCAAGTATTCACCTGATGTGTTTGATTCAAAAAGCGAAAAGATTACTTCCTTTATTTTGCAAGATATACTAATGAAACCCACGTCAGAATATGAAGTCAGTCTTTAATTTTTAACATTTTCCAAAGATGGATCTGGAAGTGTGTTGATTCCTGTGTGACTGTACTGGAATTATTTTCCTCCTATATAGCGGGCCGCCGAGTGGTCTGACAATGATGTTACTAAAAAAGAGGATTCGGAAGATGGTCTTGGCACTTTGGATGCTATTAGTCAAGCGAGATTGATTGGGTTGAAAATCTTAATCAATCGGTGTATACCTTATGCTCAAACTGATGACGCGGAAACCATTGCGGGCCCGGTCTTCAAATTGCTGTGGAGGATTTTGGAGAGAAACGGAGCATTATCGGGAGAGGATGATGTGGAGGAAGCTGAAGTTAGGTTGGTGTGTTTTTTTAGAATCGTTGTGTCTTCATTTTTTTTTTCATATCACTTTCTCGTTCTAATTTTTTTTTCTTTCTTTATTTTGGGGGGATTTATAATGCCGATATGCTTTTGTAAAATGCTATCATTAAGTATGGTAGCTGGACGATTAAGATTACAAGCTAGTTGTTCGATCCTTAAATTGGCTCAATTCAAACGATTTCAAGAGTTTGTTTATCAAAAATTCTATACTTTGGCTCTTGTTGCTCAAGTTGAGTTAAAGAGCATTTCATTGTTGTATATTATTAGTAAAAATATCTGATCCCAAACTTTTGTCATGTCATATTCATACAGGATTCCATCCTTCAAGTCCGGTCAAGGTTTATTCATAAGCTGGCGAAATATTTACTGGTTAGAAAGTTATATCAACCGAGATGGAACTTGATTTTGTTTTTGGTGGCATATGAGC